>JAPYZI010001766.1:0-28922 GCA_030523105.1 Ophioninae sp. A BG-2022a | reverse complement strand
AACGAAAATCTAGAGATCATTCAATAAAAATGGAAAACAAAATTGGAACCGTACAGGAGATCAATCATTCATTTTCCTCCGAAATTGAAATATGAAAAATGGAAATCGGAATCCGTACGTTTAACAATATAATTAGAACAAAAAATATTGAAACCGGAATTCAGAGATCTTTCAATAAAATTGAAACCGTACAGGAGGCCAATAATTAATTTTCGAATGAAATTGAAAAAGTTTGAGCTCGATCGGAATAGTGATTTGGGAAGGCTCATCCACGATTCGCAACGTCACAGTATTTACTCAAGATTCTCATACATCCTCGAGTTACCGCGTCCGTAATGAGTAGTCGGCGATATTTGCGCAACATTTAAGTTCACCGATCGGCATCGTCGATTCACAATCGATACCTCGAGTTCCCCAGTAATTCCCTATCATTAACGTCACTTGAGTTGCAACGTGAGGGGAAAGAAAAACGATGTTTTTTTTTTTTTTTTTTTTCATTCGTAAACATCACTTTTTCGCAACGCAACGGAATTGTGAAAAGCGCGCAATTACCGTAAAATCGTGAGCGTTCGAATAAGACGATAATGAGGAATGATTTTTTTAGCCGGTATTATTATATCGTAAAAAGAGAGACGGGTTGAACGATCTGTTCAAGGGCCGCGCGGGACGGAGCCTTGGAAATTCTTAAGGAAGCAACGCGAAAGGACTCTAACTCTCGAGATGAAGGTGGAATGACCCCGACACTATGGGCAGCCTTCGAAGGTCACTTGGATGCGCTGAGACTGCTGGTCGCCAGGGGGTACGTCGGTTGTTAACGCATTCCCAGACTCCTCTCGTATCCTCTCAAAGCAAATATTCACCCGAATTTACGATCCATTTGTCGACTTTCTAGCCGATCGAGAAAAAAAAACAACAAATATTATCCAGTTTTCGTTATCTCGTTTCGCTAGATGATGTCTGATGGGCTGTGTTGTATATATATTCCGTTCCTACGCGGTTGGCTCGACAAATAAAGTTACTTTTCAAATTTCACGGACTACGTACATTCGATTTTTTAATTTTGTTTTTTTTTTTTGGTTATTTCATTGCCCTTAATGTAAAGAGCGATTATTTATTTTCGTTACTTCACATTTTTATTGTTAGATTTTGTTGTTTTCTGGTACTTCGTATTTTAACTTGAAAATTCAGTAAATATTCGGAAGTGTAACTCCTGTCAGAATTGAGCCGATTTTTTGGGTTTGTCTGCTTGTTTGTTTGGTTTTTTTTTTGGGTTTGTTCTTTCATTGTAGCGGGAGTTGCTCTTTCGAATATTTACCGAAAATTCTTTTTTTTTTGCTATCATTTCGTATTTTAGTTGAAACATTCTTTTTTTTGCTATTATTTCGTATGTTAGCTTAAAAAATCTTCTATTTTTCGCTATAATTTTGTATATTAGCTTAAAAATTCTTTTTTTGCTATCATTTCGTATTTCAGCTTGAACATTCTTTTGTTCGCTAACGTTGACATTTTTTCTTTTTTTTTTTTTCAATATTTTCTCACACATTTAGCATGTTTACGATTATTCCATCCTTCCATTTGAAATTTCTGTTTTTCTGTCATTTTTCAATTTCACCGCTTTCAACTTTGGTTCCATTACATCATATCTGCACCACATTAAATTTTCTTTTTCTATTATTTTACTATTTTTACATTTTTTTCGATTTTTACGATTTTTATTACGTTTTTCGATTTTTACTATTTGTAATATATATATACATTTATATATATATATATATACATATTTGATAATTTGAACTGTTTACTGTTTTTATCATTTACCCAGTTATTGTTTTCCTAATTTAATCGGGAACGTAAATTCGGCACGTCTCCACGAAAGTTCGTGCGTTTTCGAGACTGAAACGTGGGTTATTGACGGAAGACCCTTTTTTTTTTTTAAAAAGTCACAGCTGGCTCATGGGCAGGAAGCATGCAATATGGCATCTGCCCGTATTGAATGAAACGAAAATGTAGCCTTATACCAAACGCGTATTCACGCGCGGACATATACACCTGTTCCACCGTAAATACGAACAAAAGGGATGGACACATGAACACGAGAAGCAACCCCACGGAAATAGTGGGTGTACCTCGGTCGGGGGCAGCCCAGGATGAGGTATAAAGAAAAACAATCGGGCGAGCATGAAACGAAACCGGGCCAGACTAAACGAAACGGAACGGAGCGGAATCGAGCGATGGGTGACCAACTCAAGCTATATACGTATATATAGAAAAAAAGGATTCTTCGAACTCCGTTGTATCAACGCAGTGTTTACTATCGGCACATCACGACTCAAACCTCAAACGTTTCCGAAAACGGCCCGGAATAAACTTCGACGTTGGTTCTCTATCAATATAAAAGTGATTTCGAAGCCATTGAAACGAAATTCTTCGGCAGACAAAACGTCTCATATTGAGATTATCCTGAACATTGTTGAAAATCATCTTTTCCTACTATTATTTATAACAATGATTTCGAAAAACGAAATTTTGTTAAAAATGGCCTTATTTAAAAAATACAAATGCCGAACATTTTTTTTAGAAATTGTCTTTTCCTGCAATTACTTATCAAAATAATTTATGAAAAATAAGATTTTTTAAAAGTATTTCATTATTCAGAAGATACAAATGCCTGAAATTCTTTGGAAATTGTCTTCTACTGTTATTATATATTAAAATGATTTTTAAAACTTTACGTTTTTTTAAATATCATTTGTTTTTATTATCCGGAAGGGAAAAAGGAAAAATTTCAGTTCAAGTGCCTTCTTATCCTCCCTCATCCAAGCAAATACGAAATGTGGTAATATTTGGTTGGAAGTATCAATGTCTGCCCTTTACGTCATGAAGAACCTTCGCCACGTTAAATACGATGACGCGTCAACAATCGCTCAAGCAAATAAAGGGATACTAACCAAACGCTTTCTAGACGGCCACGTGTTTCTCATTCTGCAAATGTTTGCCGATAATCGATGGATAACCGGAAGTGAAACATCGAAAGCTGTCCCTAACCCAAACAAATCGCTTCGAACACACGATGAGATAGTTTCAATCGAAACCTAATTTTCGTTTGTTTTCCTTTTCGCTGATACGTTTGTTGATACGTTTTGTTGTTTTTTGATTGTGGTGTTTCGATCGCAGCGGAGATCCTGACAAAACGGACTATTTCGGCAACACCGCTCTTCATCTGTCGGCAGCTCGAGGCCACGAGTACTGCGTCAAGTTTCTGGTTAAGTTCGGCTGCAATATTTGGGCCCTCGACATCGACAGACACTCCGCCCGGGAATTAGCCGCGATAAACGGCCGTGAAATGATCCTCCAGTTCCTCGACCTCGCTCAGGTCGAGCAAGAAGCGACCAATCGCAAAAAGTGTAAAATGCTCAGGGAAAAGGCCGAGAAAGACGCTGAAAAAAGGTACGGTTCTATATAATCATTTTGTCGATGGGATATTTTGCGAATTGAAAATCGCGGGATTTTACGTTTGCAATTTTTCGATTCTTTTATGGATTTTTTGTACAATGAAGATTCATTTGTTATATGATAAAGACAATTATTATTCGTTTGATGATCATTCGTTTACTGTACGAATTTTTATTTAGCTGAACTTTGAAATTTATGAATTATTTGTTGGATGTTCTTTTTTTCGACTTTTTTATGCAAAGATTTAATTTTACTTGATTGAAATTGCATAATTGGAGATTTTGGTAAGTGGCAAATTTTTGAAATAATAAAATAATAAAAACTTTAGGATAATTATGAATTTCGAAATATTCAAAGTTTTAGAGAATCGAGGATTTTAGAAAATTATAAATTTGCGAAAATTGTAAATGTTTAAATACCAAGAGTTTTAAGTAATGAAAAAATTTAGAGAACTCGTAATTGTCAAAAATTGAGTATTCGATAAAATGGGTAATTTTAGACAATTAGGAATTTCAGACTGTCGAGTTTTTACACAGTTCTTTACAAAAAATGTAATTCAACATAAAAAAGGAGGGAAGAAATGACGAAAAGAAAAATCAGCTGGGAACGCCGTAACCTCCGAAGATGGTGCGTGTTCGTCTCTGAAAAAAAGTGGGATCGTTTGTAGATTGAAGGAGTACGTGAAGAGGCAGAAGACCGCGGACATCCGGGCGGAAAAAGAGCAGAAGAAATTACTGAAGGATCGAGCTAAGATGGACGTAGAGTCGATGAACGAGAACAACGTGTTGCCTCACAGGCCGAGCGTTCTCACGTTCAAGGGGAGAGTCAAGCCGTCTCAGACGTTCAGCGACATAGTGGGCACGATCTCGACCGCGAACACCGGAACGACCAAGAGACGAGGCAGCGCCGGATGCCGGAAAGCCCTCGCGAGAAAAGCAGTTACCGATGACTTCAAAGTCGTCGAGGTGAGAAATTATCCAATTTCCTCGCTTTTGACAATTATCAACATTATCGATTTTACGGCATCGAAAAATCGAAATTTCGAAAATATTCGAATTTATTTATAGAAATAAAATGTTTGATATTTTTCCGATGGCAAGATTAATCATGCATCGTTAATGAATATTCATTCATTTTTCAAAATTGTTACTCGTCGATTTTAAATATCGCAAAAATATTTTCTATTGTACTGCAACGATGACTTATAAAAACCATTTTTGCAATTCATACAAATTCATGAAAATAATGATTTATAAAAACAGCTTTTGCTATACAATGAAAAATATTTTTGCGATATTTAAAATCACCGATTACCAACTTTGCACGAACGAAATTCAAAAAAAACGTAGTTTGCTATTTTTTTCGACGATAACGAAACAAGTCCAAGTAACGAAAATAAATTACAAGGCATGTTTGTTTTCTATGGGTAAACTTCTAGAAGGAAGCTTGATAGTTTGGGCTTTTGAATGACTTTTGTCAAACTGAGATTCAATGATATCGTTTTGTCGCGCTGCAGATGGATTGATTCTCCATTTCACAAAAATCATTATTCTTATTTAGTGAAAGAAATTTTTGGATTGTATACGCATCTACGCGGCCCGATTGATCAGCCAATGAACATTATTTGCCATCCAACTAAAAATGCAGATCGAGGAAGGCGGCAAGAGATCGGTAAGAAGCCTGACCGGTCTAAGACGGGATTCCGAAGTAATGTACGTGGGCACTTACGAGACTCAGGCGCAACAGCAGATCGGCAAGAGAGGAAGAATATCCGACGTCTGGGGAACCCTCAGCAAAGCCCAGAGTACACCGGATTTACTCTGTGACCGGGATTACGACGAGGATGAGATCTACGACGAGGAGAGCTTGCATCGAACCGGAACAATGAAAAACGTCGTCGAGGAAGCCGTCCTGCTCCAGGAACCTGCGAGTATTTTCAACAGGCCGGGTTTTGGCTCCGTCGCGTTCAGAAGATCGGTAAATTGTTACACCTGTGTTGGAAAAAATTATTACTTATATTTTCGATGCAGTTCCGAAACGTAACTTAATCAACTGAACGAATCACGATTATTCACTTTCAAGCGCATTCTCAAAAGTCGATGATTGTTGTACTCGTTGAATTAATTGAATTAATTGAATATTCAAATAGTTGAATAATTAAATGGTCGAATAATTGAATAGTTGAATAATTGAATAATCGAATAGTCGAGTAATTGAATAATCGAATACTTGAATAATTGAATAATCGAATAGTTGAATAATTAAATAATTTGATTCGTCAACACAGTAATTGAACGATCGAATAGTTAAGTAATTGAATAATTGAATAATCGAATAAACTGAATCATTGGAGTATTCAATAAAATGGATAATTGATTTAATTGAATGATCAAACGAAATGCACAATTTAATTAATTGAATAATTAGGCGAATTGAATGTCTGTCTTGATTGAGCAATTTGGATTAATTGAATTAATTCGATAATATAATAGTCGAGAATAATGGAATAATTGAATACTTGCATTAATTGAACACTTTGATTAATAGGATAATTGGGCCGAGTTTCTAATTGAATTAATTGAATAATCGAATTAATATGGAATAAATTTATATGCTACCTAACCTATCGATGAGCAACTTTATTAATTATTATTCCTCGAATAATTAAGTTTTTATTATTTATTTTCAAACGATAGTCAAATTAAATGAGTACTTGGATTGAAGGAATCGAATATTGAAAAAATTGATCATACATGCCGTAGGGCGCTGAGCTTCTAGCCCATTTTTTGGCAGGTCCGGTCAGAGTACCCCTTCTCACTTTTGTCGATTATCTGTAACGGAAAAAAACATGGCTGACCAACCTCGATCTGTAACTGCGTATTTGCAGATCCATTTTTCAGTTTTTGTGTCCTCGCATATAAAAATTGAATGATGACATTTCGAAACAATAGTCGACGAAAATTCATGGAAATTCGAAACTATGATTCAATAATCAAATTTGAATGAAAGTCACTGGAAATTACCGGAAAAACAAGATTCGACATGAAAGATCGAAACAAAGTTTTTTACGATTCTGAACGGTCGTTACAATGGTGTCCGAAAAGCCATGGGACACGGCTCAGTATACCGATAACCAATGAACCTTTTTACCACAGATAACAGCGACGCTGGACAACCTGCCGATCACCCAAATCGACGCCCAGCATCGTCAAAGTCACGCGTTCGCGAACGGTTCCCTCGAAGACTCGATAAACGTTCATCGAAACGGCTCAAATGGTCACAACAACGAAGAGATCAGTATAGGAAGCGCGGGAAGTCTGGCGCGCAGACAAAACATGTGGGACGACGACAGACTTTCGGGTAAAGCAGCGCCACGGTTTTTAGGATACTTTGCATCGGCCTTACCGACCGTCGGTAAGTAAGTTCGAAAAAAATGATTCTAACGCGAAAAAAAAAACAAATGTTTCAAGGAGAAGACGAAACAGACGAGACTGACGAGGAATGGACACCACTGCAGCGATTCCTCGTCGCCAACAATCTAACCTCGATCCAAAACATCCTCGAAGCCGAACAAATAGATCTAGAGGCCCTTATGTTGCTAACAGACGCGGACATTGCTGCCCTCAAACTGCCCCTCGGTCCGAGACGAAAATTAACGAACGCGATTGCCGACAGAAAGGAAGATCTCGAAGCTCCGGAAAAAATCATCAAGGACACAAGATTGTGAAAGTATTTTTCATCGTGAGTTCTCATCGGTGAAAAATTTTCATTCAACGGACCGAAAATCCATTTTGATTTAGCATACTGTACATCCGGTTGGAATGTTCGAACAATTATTTTTACCTCAGATTAAAGTTATTCGAAAGCAACGAAACGGAACGATTCTTTTTTAGTCGTAAGCTTCACCGTGTCAATAAAAACAATTCGACTTTAATCATGCATCGAGAAATTTCTAGACAGCGAAAATATTCAATATTTTGAAAGAAAAACAAACCCCTCGCCTGTTCCTTCCGATCGAGCCGAAATTGTACACAAATCATACACATAATATTGTACGATATCCTATATCAGGATTTTTGGCGAACCCCGATAGTCTTGGCGTGATCGAATCTGAATGTTTATTTTTTCTACGTGTACGAATGTATCCGTATCGCCAGCCGTGACCGTTCGATATTTCCACTCTTCTAGCTTCATCGAACAACGCTTCGTTTATAACCTTGACTCGTCGTCGAAAAACAAAAAAAACGTAAACAAAAGTTTGTACACGAATGAAGAGCCTCGTGCCTGGTTCGATTTCATCTTTCATTTATTTTAATTAATTCGTACAAACAAGAGACGCAAAAATATACAAGCTCCTTGTGTCCAAGAACAAAACAAATTAACAGCACCAATCCTTTGCCTCGTCGTCCATTTCTTTATTCTTTTGTTATTTTATTTCTATCGTTTCTCGTGTCTTGGGTTTCGTAGAGTTTTCGTTCGGCTCGTTTCGATCGAACTTATCGCCAATCTCGCACATTTTCCTAATAAATACACAGAGAACAAAAAACGAGAGCACGAGAGAGAGAGAGAAAGGGAAAGAGAAAGAGAGAGAAAGACAAAAAGGGAGGGCGAGGGGAGGGACGTGGGAGAATGTACAAAAAAAAACGGTCTGTAACCGTCGATTCGATCGCATCGACGTCTCGATCTATTGATCTCGAAAAGAATCGAAATTCTTTCCACGATCGTTTCCATCCGATTTTGTACAACAGACTCTTTCGTGAAAAACGTTTATTCCCGTTCGTTTTTCGTTATTTTCTTTGTGCCACAACATCGCTAAATAACGTAAGAGATTTCTCCTTAATCGCAGAGAAATCTCGGGGAATCTCAAGCGGTCTCGTTTCGTGCGAGAGAACAAAAAAAAAAAAGTATCGTTTTCCATCCCACGTGTACGATCGTCCCGGCTTCTTTCGTTTTACGCGTGAAATACAAATGTGTGCACGGATTTTTCTCGTAATTTCGTCGCTTCGATTATCGAAAGCGCGATTTGAGAAACGGAGGCTTGGATTTTTTTTTTTTTTTTTTTCGTTTTTCATGGACATTTATTGAATATTGCCGGTATTCGCTCGATAAATATTACGATTAAAGCTATTTTCTTCTGTTTTCTGTTTTTCTGTTTCTTTTGTTTATTTCTTCGAATAGTAATCAATATTAATGTTAGCTTTATCGCTAAAAACGTATTACAGCTTAATCGTTAAACTATTATTTAATAGTAAAGCGCACTATTTACAACCGAATAACAAATCGCTCGTTTCGTTTTTCGGAACGTTGTCTTTGTTTTTACTCTATTCCCTTTCTTCCTCCTTTCTCTTCCTCATTCTTCTTCTTAAATTTATTCTTTTGGGTCCCGGGGTCGCAAGAACGCAGCTATTACTTTTTTTCCATCGGACTCTCCGGTTTTTCGTTTTCTTCGACTGCATTTTTTTCAACGCCCACCCTCCCCTCACCCAACCCCGTTCTCGGCGATTCAATGAAGCTCAGAGGCCAGCCGAGTCTTCGAGTATCTTCCGAGACTCGGATCTTCCGCGCGAAGAAAATATATCGAACGTCTCGTGAACGAATCGAAGACAAAAAAGAAATCGGCCAAATATCGATAAAACCGTATCTTTAAAAAAAATTATTTGTACGTTCGTTCGGAGTGTTCAATTTGACCATTAAAAATTCTCAAAATCGAAGCGAGATCCTACCGACGAGAAAACGTCGCGCAATCTCGAAAGGATTTTTAAAAAAACGTCGGCGATCTTCACAGAACGAAGAATTTTTTCGCAGAGATTATCACGTCTCGATGATTAAAAGAGAAACGTTTTTTTCATCCTTAATTCAAGGATTGACGTATTGTTGTTGTTGTTATCATTATTATTATTATTATTATTAGTATCAAAGAATAAATAAATTCTTTATCAATAAATAAATTAAAACCGTTTTTTCGTTTGTGAAAGCGACCGGAAGTACTTTCGACTGTATCGTTGTGTAATCGCAGCGTATGAAAACAAACGTGATATGAAAAATTTTAAGGTTTTTATCTCGCGAATTTTTCGATCGCACGGAGGCTCAGTAATCGTTCACACGATGACCGAGCAATTATATTTCCGTAAGGGCATATTCGCGGTCACTCTGGTAGAATAATAAAAATAAGAAAAAAAATATACAGAAATTCAATTTTCGTTTCCTAAAAATAACCGGAAGTGCTAATCTCTGATTCTTCGTTTTCTTTTTTTCTCTTACGTATACTTTCGCACATGTCCACGCGCGACATATACAACGAAGCCGTCGAATCGCTGCCTCCCCCCCCCCTCTGTTTTTTTAAATCCTATTACGCGATCTTGCTTGCAAATTCAATTTTTCTTTTTGATTACAGTTCGACTACACGCGGCTTTGGGATTTTCGTTTTTGCACGAACAATTTTTCTCTAGCAGCCATTCGGTCCGGCATCGCGGAATATGCGGACCGCAGATATGTGTAAATGTATAAGTAACGATTTTGCGAATTATTATACATATATTTAGTATACATGTGATTTTTTACGATCCTCGAGGACCGAAGGAAACCGGAGGTTTCGAGCTCCGCTTGGTCAACGCGTGAAATTTTTTCGATCACTGAACGTGATTCACCAGAGTTTTTCACTGTTCTTCCACACCCTTTATGGTTTCGATGAATTTCGAAAAATGTCGCGCTTTTCTTCGCCCCTAAACGCGTGATTTTCAATTTCGAATCATTACGATTTCGTCGTTGAAGCTTCGCTCTCCTTAGACGCAACGGCGGGCAGCTTTGCTTCGTCCAATCTTTTCTCAACCCCCGAGATTTCAATTCGCCTCTCCTTCACAGCGCGACGACACGCTTTTTAACAAAATTCTCGATTCCGGATAGAAATATAATCGGGAAATTCGATCGCGAGGACGGATCGTAACGAAGGAAAACTTTAGGAACAAAAAAAAACGAGAAATTGAACGAAACAACGCACCGACTCCGATCTCTCAAAATTATTCAAGTTATCCTTCTTTCCATACGAATGTATAAACGTTCGTTCAACGACAGATATCGTGAAAAATTAATTTGCAAATGGCTGCGAAGTGTTTCGACGGGGGGAAAAAAAAGTACAACGAAAACAAAGATAAACTCGCGTGAGAACTTGCGAAATCGTCCGAACGGATACTTAAAAAATTCAAAAAAAAAAAATAAAACAAAAAATCCGCACGGTTCGAACAATTCGCAAACTCGAAATGAGAAGAAAAAAATGTTCGTACGCTTATTTTGGAGTTTAAAGCAGTAAAGATTGCTCTAACCAAGCATTCGACGATGTTTTTCTTTCTTTTCGTTAAAACTGTGATCGTAATCGAAGCGAGGCGAAATACACACTTCGCACCACCTTAAAAGCGATTATTAACGATTCTTCGACGCTCGTAACCTCCAACCCCCAAAAACCTTCTTCTCGCTTCGGATTTTAACACGATCCAACTTCCGCTTGTCTCGCGAGATCTGTCGGCAACAAAAACCTACAAAATCATTCATACGTGTGTACTGATGTGCGCATACACACATATTTTATTTCGTAAAAGCTTCCAAATATCAATTTACCTATAATCACATTCTAACTGTAACAATATTACACTTTACAAGGAAGAAAGGGTAATAATTGCGAAGTTACGTTTAACAATACACAATCCCCTTTTCCCATCTTCAGAGATTTTACTTTCGATGTTTATTTCCTCGCGTCGAATTTCCGGCCTGTTTTATCTTCCAACAGCGCAAACACCGATCGGGGTCTTGTGTTCTCTCTTTTCCCACCCGAGTAACGTGTAAAACTAAATTATACTTAATCACATACACATATGCAGCAGGAAGGAAACAAATCTCGACCCTTCGAACAATTTGAGCTTCATATGAAAAATATAATCTCCCGAATTCTGATCAAGATGGTACAAAATTTTTTCTTATTTTTATTGGATAAATACGAGGAATCTCCATACGTTGAAAAAAAAATGAACTCAACAGCCAATTAATTGAAAAAGCTTTTGGGAATCTTGATACAATTATTTGTACACATTTTGTATAGGAAGACCGAAATTTTTGTTCATCCTGGTATGGATTTTTCATTTCATTATATTTTTATATATAATTCGTAAAAAATTATATTAAGACGAGCGCGAATATTTAGAGCTGTCAGAGTACGAGAATTTTAAGCCAGGTTTGAAAAAACGTTAATCCAATTTCAACGTGTTCGACTACGCATAGATCGAAACTTGTAATGCCGGAGTTTGTCAAGAAATCAAAAAGAGAAAACATTCAGAGATACCCCCAGAAAAATAGTTGACCTCAAATTTAAAATTAATTCTATTGGTTATATTGTTCGAAGGGGAAAGAGCTTTTTCCAACACACCTCAATATGTTGACACATATCTTCGGCCGCACCGTTCCCAATTTTAAGAGATAACGAAAAAAAAAGGGGAAAAAAATGTAAACATCGATCGTGCCCGAGATATAATTTCCAAGCTTTCGAGGTCGTTCGTAAGAACGCAAATTTGGTGGTTGACCTTCAATTTTTCAATCCTTCTACCCCACATCTCGTTACTTCAAACATCCTAGCGTCGAAAAACTAATTTCGTTTAATTCTAGATACGCGCGGAATTTTCACATTTACCTCTTCTAGTCTCGCGACCCCCCGACCCTCCGTTCTCTCCTCGATCCTTCAAACTCGTTTTCTCTTTTTACGAGAGATTTCCGGTGCCAAAAAAAAGAAACTAACAAAGAAAAACAATTGATCGCTTCGTCCTCGTTCGTCGGGATTTCCGTGCGAACTTTTGCGGATTGCGCGTGCTCGGAACGATTCGATAGTCAGTGTCGATCGATTTAATTAGTTAATTGCGGGAAGGATGGCGAGAGGTGTCGGCGGCGTTGGTGATGACGGTGATGACCGGATGAAAAATTCACGGCAGAGGTCGCAAAGATCGCGCTCGGCAAAACGTCAGTGAGGAAGGGGCGAGGGGAAAAAGAATGAAGAAATCTAACGTTACGAATAGCGCGTCGTTACATAAAACGCGAACGTTTGTGCGTCGGTGAACCCATGTCGACGTCGTGCGACGCAGGCCGTTTATGGTGACGCGCGAATTCGCTGCTTATAAAGGCCGAGAGCTCGGTTTGCCTTCCGGTACGTCGAGACATCGGCGAGCCTGTGGAAAAACGAAATATCCTGATGAATAACCGCGCATCAAACGTCCTCAAGTTGAAATTTGCATCGTTGGAACTCAACGATTTTTTTCCTTGTCAATTCCCCGTTTCTTCGTTTCAATTATCATCCGAATCTTTTTTCAAAAATTCAGCTCGAATATCTTTGACAACATGATATAAACGCTTTTCGGAAAATGTTTACAAAGAAAGTAGATTAAAAAAATGAACGCAAGAATTTAGAGATTTTTCATCTGCGTTCCAATCCAATCATTCAAACTTTAAGGTCGTCAAAGATCTGGGATTAAAGCGAAGTAGAAGTTACCACGTGACATACGAGTGCGAGAGAACCGAAATTTTAAAAAAATTGTATCCGTGCAAAGGACTTCCCAGCTGAGACGTCGTCTGAACTGGGTGTGGCAACGATCCGAAAACGCAAAAGATCCTGAAGAGTCAGAAGGGTTTTAATTCGCGGTCGTACCGGACAGACAAAAGTTAGTACGAAATGGAAGAATCGTTGACTTACCAGTGTAAATTATGTCGTATATATTTAATTTTACAAATATCTAATTTAATAAAACTCAATTAACCAATTAACACTTATAAATATCAATTTTCCACTTTTAATAATAATTGATGTTTAATTCGATGATATTGGCATCATTGAGATTTTATCAATGATCTGACCAAAGAAATCTCGACTTTCACATTGAATTAATACGTTCAAATAATGTTATTATTATCAATAATTACCCAAAAACTCAATATGCCAATAATAGCAATTTAATATTATCAATAATTACGAAAAAACTCGAGTTTTCCCAAAGATCGCTGATTATTTAATCGTTGAAATAAATATTTCACTATTTTAATTAATTTATCAAGAATTATCGTCTATCAAATTGTTAAGAACTTTGGAAATTTTTAAATGTCCATCGAGTAATACCTTTGAAGCATTCAATTACGATTTTGATAACGCAATTTTTGCAATTGGCGTTTTTCCTTCGCGTCAGTGGATTATTATTAAATAATAGATTAAATCTTGCTTGCTTTTGTCAATTTGTATAATCCGGTAAGAATCCACGAGAAAATGGAAAAAACATAGCAGTATGAAATTATTCACTGCCGCGAATTTAAAAATCCAACAATCATAAAAGTTGCCAAAAAAGCGTTGTAATATCGAATATCCGATTCTTGCGCTAATTGAACTCATGACGAAGGGAGACGTACCCGAGAGAGCTATGGCTTCCCTGAAAGTGTGAAGTTCCGGATCCGGATCGCCACCAACAGCCGGCGATGGGGTAACTACCATACTAGGTGTAGGACTCTGTGACGGAGGGGAACCGCAAACCATCATACGAGGCTTCGGTGAACTCCTGAAATTACATTCCTCATTCAGTCCCAGACATCATCCGTTTCGTTTCTCTCCTCCCTTCCTTCCGTTACACTTTTCTTTCTCCCAAAATCGTTTCTTCAAATTTTGCTATTCGTCAAATTTGCCAGTTTTGAAGATTCGAACGAATCTTTAAAAATTTCAATTTCAATCCAAACTTCCAAATCCCCTTAAAAATCAGACAAAAGAATGAAGCTTAGGGACGAAACTCAAAAGGAGTACAACAATATTGAACATCAATATTGTAACCTCATTTATTTGAAACAAAAGATTATAACAAATAAAAATATCGTTGGTCTATATTCCAAATTAATTTTTAATAAATTGAAAAATCAATGATAACGTTGAATCATCGATGATGTTTTCATTTTTTTATATCTTCATTTTCATCACTATCCAATCATCTTTTTTTTTAAATTTAACTCGTAAATGTCTAATAAAAATAACAAAAAATCATTTCAGCGATTTTCACGTAATAAATTCAGTAATTAAAAGCAATTGTATTCTCGTTGCATTCCACCGATGCCAATTTCAAATCAATTACAAATTGATCAAATACTCAAAATGTAATTTGTCCCCACATGTTGCTGACTTTCGTTTCAATTTGCGGCAACTTTGTCGTTTATGGAGCCTTACTGTTCGAAAATTAATTATGCATTCTTCGTTTCTGTTTGCTCGCATAATTCCTTATCGCCAGTGTGGGCGAATCTTCATAGCATTCGCGTCGATAAAGCTTTATTATTATTATTATCATTATTATTATTATTATGAATATTATAATTATTAATATTGCATACCGGAAGTAGGGATAACGTTACCTGTGCGCGTGGGGTCTAGGAGGAGGTGGCTTTCCCGCTAGATAAGCTATTAAATCCTCCCTACGGATCATACGCCTCTTCTTACGTGCCCAGTTCATGATCTCTTTGCTAAACTTCTGTCGTCCCATCTGGAGGCCCAACTCGCTACATCGTCGCATCCCGTCGACCGAATCTGTGAAAAATCAGTTTAATGAGATCAAAGCGTTCCATACAAATATAGAAAAAATCGAGTGAAAAGAATTTTCCAAAAGCTCGTAAAATCTCTTGCCGGAGTAAATGCAGGACGTCATCATTGGTTCAAAAATCGAAATCGTAGTCTGATAAACAAATTCTTTTTAAATCGAGCGGCAGTCATTTTTTCTTGAAACTTTTTTGTCCGGAATATTCTTTAGATTTTTTAAAAATCTCTTTCAGACTTTTTTCAACGTGAAAGAAATCGTTGCGAATTAGGATTGAATGGAATGATCGAATATGACGATCGTTAAATATTGAACGACTGAATAAAAACGATCGGATCGAATTCGAATCTATAAAACTTAATTGGAATTTTGATATTCCAAATCTCATTTCCATTTCGTCGCGCGATTATCTTGTTGCTCCTGCCAACTTTTCTTTCTTTCTTTTTTCTTCGGAAGCCAGGATCTTTCAGTGCGGAACGAAACTTGCGTTTGATGAGTGACAAAAGTTATTTATATCGTGTCGACTATGCAAGCTATTTCCGTAACCGAACGGTATGATGCAAAGAGTCGCGATATCTCCGCGTCTATTTTCTTTCTCTACGACTCGGGCATCCTTGCTCATTCTAATCGATAATAAGCAGGGAGAGGCACGATCCGATCTCGCATCGAAAAAAATATTAATTACGAGGTGGAGATGAAATTGATTGAACTGGAAATCAAAATTTCTAACTCAGGGCCAGAAATAATCGAAATTGGCATTTTTTTTCTTGGAATTGGCAAGAAAATAATTTTGCGCATCGTGAAGGGAAAATGGAACTGAATTAAGAAGTATATTCATAACGTTCAATGAAGTCAAATAATTTATGCTCATGAATAATCCTTCTTCAATACGTGGACATTCGGGTAATGAAAGTTGTGATTTTTCATCGTGAAAGAGTATTGCTATTCGTAAAAATATAATTTTATATCATTCAAACATACTGCAAATTTGTTACCGACGGTCGGTATATTACCGTCGAATCAAGAATGCGATACCAAAACTGCTCGCGATTTTTATACCTCGGGCGATATTGAAAATAAAAAGAAATGGTAAAAAATTGTCGAACAGCTTGAACAAACACAAACACGATTTAAAAACTGAAATTTCCAAGGCAAGGCCTCGTCGACTCTCTTGTGGGCCCCGTATCTCTATTGTAGTCCAAAAACAATGCAATCACGATTTTTGCATTGATTTTTGAAAAAAAAACCGCCATTTGTGCTCCATGTAAAACCGAACACAATATCGTTTCCCGAAAGCTTAAGATCCAAATTTTTATCGGCCGTTCACGATCTACCGCAAGGGCACGCGTTCGGTCGGAAAAAATCCTGAGATTAATTTTTCTCCTCAGACAGATTTCAATTTTCCTACAAATTGAGAATTCGACATTGTTCATATTTCAACAGACTCTGTGATTTCTCTTTTTCCGGACGATTAGCCAAGTCTAAGAACACCAGAAAACCCCAAATCAGCGACCCGTCTCGCTCGCAGTGGCTCGACCGGTAAGCCATTTTGCAGGGAACTATCTCCGCAAAGAATATAGAATTAAAACCCCTGTTCATGCTGATCACGTATTTGTAATAAAATAATCAGAAGCGAAAACTCCGTCGGTAACTTCGTTCCCTGTTTTACCGACGCCGCCAATACATCATTAGTCCCGAGTTACCAGCAAATACAAAACAAGAAAAACTCTTGCCAATTTTTCACTTCTGCCACAATATTCCGCCATTTGTCAAAATGCCATAAGTTTCCATCGTCACTGTTCCTCGTAATCGCACAAAAAAGATTCGACGTCGAGTCTTTGTTCGACGCGTAGAGCGTAAATAAAACGCACATTTTCGAAGTTTGAAGATAAAAAGGGGGAAAAAATCGTGTCGCGCTCGACGCCTATGGCACGGAGGAATTTCGATGAAACAATCGCAGCAGAGTGCACAGCTCGGCGAGCGAGATTAACTTGCAGGATCGCACAGCGGAAGCGGCGAATGGGCGAGGAAGGAGAAGGGAGGAGGGCGCTCGAAGTTGAGAATGAGAAGTGAAGGAATGCGTGAAATCAGCGGGAGGGGCGCGAGTTAAGAAAAAAAAATTGAAAAAAAAACGAGTCTGAACGTTGCCGATGACACGGCATTGATTCGTCCACGCACCTTTGTACAGCGAAGTGACGGTGCCCGCGGCCGTCTGGAAGGGCAGCCAGAGCGACGCACCCTGTGTTCGATCTGCAAAAAGAAAGAAGAAAAAAGCGTCCAGCAGACGCGAAGGAGACTGTTAAAAAAAAAAGAAACATCCACGGTGCGACGAATAATAGGAATAATAACAATAGCATCGACAACAACAATGATAATGATAATAATAATGCGCATAAGGATATTCATATAGGTGTGTATGCAAAGAACATGTGTGGTAAGTGGACGTCCTTCCCGACGGGTGTTTCGTCCCTGCATTGGACTCCCGTGACCCCCACCCAGCCATGCCAGCGACCCACGAGACCTTACGATCCATCGAGATAAAAATCACGGCCGATTTTAATCATTTTCCCCGGCTCTCAAGCAAACACCGTTTTCGCGTTTAACGAGACCGCGATTCCGTAGATTCGCGTCGTCAAGGGCGTTGCGCGAAAGCTTCGAATTATAATGGGAAACATCGAAACGGTGAAAAACTGTAGTCGATGTACACGCGTGTATTGCGACACAATACGATATCCGCACGTGACAAAATGGATGATCGAACAAAATGGACACGTAAGTTTTTGAGGAGAAGACGAGGAAACGCGACAGCAGGTTTCTCACGTTTATGCATCTCAACGATAGTCGATGAGTCAGGAAGAGCAAGACAGAGGGGCAAAGGGGAGGAGACGTCCAGGCGGATAGATCCAAAGGGGGGACTTTCGCTTTCAGGCTGCGCGTAGCGGACGATAAATTTTGTCGATATTATTATCATTATTATTGTTATTATTAGAAAATAAGGAATATCGGGTGAGATGAAGTAACGGGAGAGAATTAAGGCACCAAGGGATGGATGAGAATGAAATAGAAAATTTTGGAGCCTCGCCTCTGTAGAGTTGAGCTATGGCCGAGGCGGTCGTTTGAAACCCCGTCCATATCTGTTGTGAATATATTTCCTTCTCGTTGTGCAGCTGATTCTCGTAATCCGGCTCGGCCTCGATCGCCTCAACGCACTGTTGCTCCCAGTTACTGTACCAAAGATCCATTATCGGATCATCGTCGTTCCTTTCGTCGCTCATTATGGGCTCGAGATTACGATTCTTTATATATCAATATATATTTATATATATATATTTATATATGTATACGCGTGTCTATATACGTATATATATTTTTTAAATAATTTTTTTGCTACGCTCTTCTTCAGCTATGTATAACGCACCTCGGTCCACCCACGCACTCACATAAACACATATACAAGAGAAAAAAAATGTATATATAAACGTGACCGTACGACGTACACGCAACGTCTCACGAACGAGAGTGGATGGGACTTAAGGAAAAAGGTGGAGGACGGGAGGGGGAAACGAAGGGGGTAGGGCAGAGGGTTGGGGAAGGCGAGTGAGGAAACGATGGAAAAAAATAACAAAGAAAATTGTTCAACTGCACGAAAACGTCGCGGCTTGTGGCGTTTTTTTTGTTCACGTTCTCTCCGCCTCTATTTATTGGCCGCTAAGATCACGAGTCTCGGCGAAGAGGTAAAGACGCGAGATGCCCGACTGGCCGCAACGACGCGCACGCACGATTCTCGAAGCAGCGATCCTCGCACGAGATGGTAGAATACGAGGAGATCGCACTTTATGGAGGTCAGGTTGCGGCCATTACGGGAACAGCGGATCTCCGCTGTCGCTGCTGCTGCTGCTACTGACGGCCTCGGAGCGATTGTGCTGCCGCCCAACTGACGTCTCACGATCAACTATTCGACGATTTTCGAGAGCAACTCGCGACAGCAGCGCTACAGGCTTGCCAAACCGACGAAATCATCGAGCTGGTGACTTTTTATTTTTCTGACGGAGTTATTTACATGACCAGAAAATAAGAAAAAGATTCAGTTGCATTGATTGGTTGACGAACAGCGGTATTTAGTTTTAGACACGTGATAGCTCGTTAAAAGAATTCTGACAAACATTGATGCATTCTACGCCATTTAGGGAGAACGGCGAATGACAAATGAACACTGTGAATTGTGGAAAGTCCCTAGAGACATACATAATATCCCTAGCTATACCCAAAAGCAGCGGTAGACGTTCCTCATCGCGGATTACGTTAATACCCAAATCAACCCGAACAATTGATCTTCAGCCCTTTTAACTTGCGTTCTTTCAGTGAATCGGTCTATAGCATCACCCAAAGGCGATACATTGAAATACCCAGCAAAATAATCCAGCGAAAGTTCCGTTACCATCAGTCGGTATCCAAAACCAATTTCGTCGTGTTTCATATATTGTTACATTGACTAATAATTTCACTTGGAGCCAGAGCGCCATCGAAGTATACCTCGCTGTAGTTTTCGTTTACTCAAATTTCTCACGTACGGAATCCACTGGTTTGACAATATCTTTCTTCCACAAACGCCCGTCTTTATTTCATTTCAGACGAAAATAATAAACTCGTCGACATTTGATTTGTTTTTCTTGTTCTATCGCAGAGAATTTTTGAACAAAGCAACGCCGTAATCTCGATGACGAAAATCTAGAGGCACACTAACGTTGCGGAAGAGTCGTTGAAATTTGGAGGGAAAAGAACATTAATTTCGCAGCTGAAAAATTACCGCAGCGCGAGCTAAATCACAAAGGGCTTCGACGACTCTTTCAATATATGTATATATTTTTTTAAAGTACTCTTCGCTCCCTGGATCTAAGCGACGATCGTTGTAACGGATTACTTTGCAATCGCGAAACCAACGCGATTGTTCTCCATGTCGAATTCCGTGTAGAAACGGCCGATGAAGACATCACCAAGGATCCAGAGTGGTCCGTTCGGTGGCGGAATATCAATGCCCATGAAACCGCTGAGACATACCGTTTTTCCCAATGTAGTCACCTACGATGAGACAGGATTGCAGTACGATAAGGAAAACGATCGAAGTTCTACGAGCTATTGGTTTATAAAATGTTAATAGTTGTTGGACGTTGTGAACCGTTTTCATTCAATGAACATTTAAACGAATTCTATCAAACTTAGGCTACTTCAAGAGACATAAATGCTGATACGATACCTTCAAAACGTAGTCGTCGCCGCTGAGAGTAAAATGATTTCCACCTACTACAAAGTCAATCTTCGGCAACTTGGGGACCAAACCACAGTCAACCTGTAAAGTTAAGATCAGACTCGTGATGTAAAAGTGAAACTCGCCATCCGCGTTCAGTGGACTAAAACAGTTACTATCTCAGCAAAAAAGGGAAGGTTAGCCTACCATCGCTTCACCAGAAATAATCGACGTCGCTCCAATCGCCTTGTTGATTGCCTCAACTTCTTTGACCGGCCCAGCGATGAGAGAGGTGCCAGTGTCAGCGATCGCCTCGCATCCGTTTTGGCAGAATACTTTATCGCCGATCAACATCCTGTCGTACGCAAAGCATGCTTTCAGATTTCTTCTATTAATGGAAAACCGTTATTCGTTAGAAAAAATACGAATTGGCTGCAACGTTACTTGTCCATCTTGAATTGCCAGTAAGCTTTGCGGTCAACAGGAACGTATGTGAATTCGCCGTCGTAATGAGAAGGATCGGAACCCCCAAGAATCATTTCACCGCCTACTTTAGCATTGGGATCTCTGTTGAGGTAGAAACTGAATATTGCCTGGGGGATCAAGTTTTGCTTCACCATGTTGTAGAACGGCGGGGTAACGCCGTCCACGGCTATCCGTGAATAAGCCATGCCAAGAATGCCATCGAACTTTGCCGCCACGAAGGCAAGCCCGGGCTCGCTCATTGCCTCTGCAAAAGTTTGATCAACTATGTCGACTCCACCCATCTAAAAACAAGAAGCTCTGTATAATCGTACTTTTATCAATAGATATTACTTTACTTTTCCAGAATTGGTGATCTTACATTAACAACATCAGTCGACAAAAAGCCTGAAAGGCTTCCAGATCCATAACGTATTTCGAATTCCGTGTCATTTACTTTGTACGTTGTTGAACTCTTGCTGTCGTACTTATTGTGAATCACTAAAATAGATGAAAAGAAATCAATAGTTCGCCCGAATATTCGTTGATTTTTTTGTCAAGAAAACCCGTGGTAACTCACAGCAAGCTACATTGGTGAAGTGGCACTTCTTCGATGGTATCCACAAGTTCGAAGATCCTGTGTCAAATACAACCGTGAATTTTTGTGGTGGTGTTCCGATAGTTATGTAGCCATAATATTGAGCATCCATGTAGTTTGAGAGTGGCTCGGGAATTGGCCCGTTGCCATAACGCATTCGGAGCTGATGCACTTCCGTGCCAACTTCCTGAAGTTTCCTTCTGGAGCTCTGTGCCTTGTACAATGGAACTCTGAAGAAAGAAATTTATCTAATTGAGAAACTAATCGCAACGGATGTACACATAAATATATATGACAGAGGAAATTGGAATTGGATGACTAATTAAAACTGATATATACATATATATATAAAAAAAGCTAAAAAGCTCTTGGCCAAGAGATTAGATCTCCTATAACCTCAGGCTGAGCACTTTTCAGGCTCCCTGTATATCTTTGTACCAAAACTATAGTATTAGATACACAATATCAAACTAACCTACCAAAAAAACCAGCATCATTCTGCAATACCAGTATCGCATTTATAGATTACAGTAATTTGACTAAAGTAAGGCCATTTAGTTCAAGATTGAAGCTACCGTTCATAGATTACGGTTCATTTGCAAGGTGTCACCAATGGTGGCAGTTGCTAGGCGGCTTATGACACAGACCGTGTAATGTTTGATGAGGTCAGAACGGCAGCAGATAGCGGTAAGGAAAAGTCCCAGTATAATTCGTTGAAAGACTACAATGTTATCATTTCGAAACACAAACAGTTGATACCTCGGTCAAAGGCTACTGTTTTGTTTTTTTTTTCATTGATAAGCGGTAGCTTTTCTTTCCTTTGTCACCCAACGTAGAAATGAAAATTCTCGTTAAAGCGAAGTAAAAATATTTGGCGGTTGACGAAAATCGCAAAGATGCAAAACAAATGGAAATATTGAGAGAATCGGCGAAATAAAAATGGGGTGGCAAGGAACAATGGTAGGATATAAAACGTCACAATGATGATGACAAATTCTACGCAATTATACGTATATATAAATGCTGCTCGTTTAACAGCAAACTCACCGTACGAAAGTCGCGGTCGTCAGTGCTCCGAGCAAAGCGATCCATACAAAAACACGCCACATTTTGGCTGCTTAATTTCTATATTTTTCTTAAGACTTCGGATATCGTTGAAGGAACGCGTTGTCGCTATTCTTCTCTGCCGAAAACTAGACTCAGCGTTCAGTCATCGCGGGGTAAACGCAGAGTCGTTACCTCGAAGCTTTGGAACTGACCGCTGCAACGTGAGGACGCAAGTGTCGGTTTTCCCATAAACCGGGTGTCTCGTGAGCTGTTTCCACGATATCGCAATTATGCGAATAATTAACGTTTTTTTCTTTCCTCGACGACTTAAAACTTTCAGATATGTGTTAAGCTCTATTCCTCATGAAAAATCATGCACATAGTGATTGTTAATTATTCTCAATATCGCGAAGAATCGTTAAAGCAAAAAGAAAAATGTTGGATATTTGTATAAATGAAATATAATCTTCCGTCAAAAAGAAATTTGTTGAATATTGTATAAACCTTCAAGCAATCATAACAAATTTACATAAATCATGAATCGGGGAAAAAGTAAGCATAAAACGTGAATAGGGGAAATTAACCAACGACAATGACAGTTTATCTCTTATTTCAGGTAAGGAAATATCTGCATAGCCCGATCAATCGGACACCCGGTACACGCCGTTATGATTCACAGTTAATCAACAATCACAGAACGCATGCGCAGTTAATATAGTGCGCTGTTGGACCAACGGCAATAAATATCTGTAAATTTCGCATTGAACTTCAACTCCAAGGCCGATGTGTATATATATGCACGAAACGGGGACGGCTGCAAAGTTCTCGGCTCGAGGTATCCCAGATCATTCTATTCGCTTGTTATCCATTTTAACAATCGTGTGATTCCATTATCAAAATCTAGTGACAGCTGTAAACCAGGATCCTCACACTGCAAGTAATTCAACGAGAAACAACATCATGTGTGACGAATCAACACGCTTGACGAATCTCGAGCACCGAGCTGTCATAAAATTCCTTACAAAAAATAACAAAACGCCGAAGGACATTTTTGAAGAGATGTCTGCGGTTTATGGAGATACCGGACCTTCGTACTCAACGGTGAAACGTTGGAGTCAACTGTTTCGACAAGGGCGAGAATCGATCGAAGATGATCCTCGTGCTGGCCGCTCTCCTACCGCGGTCACCGATGAAAACATTAACAAAGTCAAGAAAATTGTATTGCAAGACCGTCGCATCAAGATGCAACAGATAGCAGATGCACTCAAAATCAGTAAAGAGCGCGTTGGAGAAATTTTGCATGCGCATTTACGTATGAAGAAGGTAAGCGAGCGGTGGGTATCAAAAAAACTCACATCAGACAGCATACTTAAGGAAAAACGAACTGCAAAGGGTTCTACCATTGATACTGTGATCCAGACATAATTCTCAGTGATTACCTTGCATCCGCTCATTCACGAGGAAACCTGTGAAGGAAGGACTTTAAAGGTGGCAAGGGCATTATAATAGTGAAGGTTCAGTATTTTAAAAAAAAGAATGAAGGATGTTTTTTCAACGGTACTGACTCATTGTACAGGAAATGTGATATTGCGAAGGATTATTTAATATTGTCATGCCTTTTGTTGAAAATTGTGTAATTTTGAGATACCTTTGGATAAAAATTATCTGATTCATTTGTGATCTTGAATTCTCAAAGACTAGCACTTTTGCTCGCTTTCACAGTAATGATTCACTCCAATAAAAGTGTAACTGGGAATCGATCGACGAAATTTTTTTGCAAACGCATGTCAAAATTGAGTGCTATATACTCTGTTAATCACGCAATTCAAACGTGTAAACACCTGAGGCCGAGAACTTATCGGTCTTGACTCATCTGGGTGTACAAGCTCGAGTATACATGACACATGAAAGTATCTATATGCTAAAGTATATTTATTCATGAGGTATGCGCACATATCAAAAGATAGAAAAAGTAAAGCGTTTATCGATCACAGAATTAATATACAAGCTGTATTAGAATACGGTCTCAGCGATGCCGACGCGGCCGTTTTGAAAATCGAATTCGGAGTAGAATTGCATGAGGAACGCACCGCCCAAAGTCCAAGATTGGTCGTTGCCAGTGGTGAAAGGCGACAGGCACAGCGTGAATCCGAAATACGTCAACTGAACAGAATAATTAAAAGTTAAATCCCAGGTGACAGAAAAAATCAAGCAACTTGATTGGACAAAACCCTTCCAACAATGCAGCGAAAAGGGGGTTTCTATAATCAAAAAATTACTAAAAAAAAACTTAACCGAGCGATTAAAATAAATGTTTAAATATTTCTTTAGCACTCACGTGTTGTATGTAGTATTTGGACTCGATCGTGTGATTCTTTCCAGCAAGGACGAAATTAATGTGCGGCAATTTCGCGTATTCCCGACAATCAACCTAAAGAACAAAATTTATGGAAGTAGCCAAGCAGTGTAGTCTTCTTCAATACTATCGTATTCCTATCATTCAACTATCTAGTAATTTTTTTTATCTAGCCGCAAATGCCATTCGCAACAGAGAACAATATTTTTTTTTCTTAAAGTATAACGTATAATCCCAAATGTGTACGATCATTTAAAAAAATGTTTCAAAAGAAATTCCCCTGATACCATGTATCTGTAAGGCCAAGTCGGCGAAATCTCTTTGGCGTGGAGCATATAGTTGATTTTCGCGATTTCCGCAGCTGGTCCGATTATTTGATTTGTGCTAGTGTCGAATATCACATTGCAGCCGTTGACGCAGAACTGATAGGGGTGTTCAGGGCTGATGACTTCGCCGCTGAAAGTTTACAAATGTGCGAATCTTTGAACTTTTCTAATACTACCACACCTTACAATAATGAATAAGGTATAAGGAATGTACACCCGCAATTATAGAGAAGGAACGAATTCTTACTTACTGATGTGAAACTGTTTAGCGTTATTATTATTGTTATTTTTGTTGAATTTATTATTATACCATATTATATCAGTATTACCCGTCCATGCGTACTGTCCAATACTTCTTTTCGATTAACGGAACGTAAGTGAGATTGCCTTTTGCATGGTGACGAGCGGTTGACCCGAGCAAGAGTTTTCCAGCGTTTTCAGTGGTGGAATCCCTGAAAAGGACAAAACCGTGAAAACTGAAAATTGCTAGATTCTAATTTTTCGTACGATCACGAAACAGGCCAGACTGCTGTCTCAACTTCAATGACGATAAGTCACAAATGCTGTTTATGATATTCAGGATTACCGATTCATGTAGAAAGTGAAGACCTGTTCTTTTATCGCGCCTTGCTTCACGAGATTGTAGAAAAAGGGCACTGTGCCTGGCACGCTAAGGGAATTGAAGCCCAGGCCGATTATACCGTCTGCGTAATTCATCATGAATGGAAAATTCGACAACTGCGTCATTTCTACGAAAGTCTGGTTCCTCACTTCTATATGTGCCAGCTATGGGTCAAAGCGATACAAACATTTTGTCCATGAAAATTGATAAAACTCCTAGTTTTGTTAATTCCTTGAAAAAATGATACCCCTCCTGCGCCCTTTAAATAAAAGAGAAAATATTTGGAATACAAAAGTGTGTCGAATCTTCGTACGTGTATATTGTCCATTGACAAAAATCCAGTCAGGGAAATCTCGTTGTTGGCTCGATGAAAAGGTCTTCCGTCCGCTTGGTACGTCGATGACTTTGAGCTGTCATATCTGTTGTGCATCACTACAACACGATGAAGAAATCAATGATGAATAATCTATCGAAACATCAGCGAAATGTGTAAGGTCTCAGAAAGTACAAGGGCTGTTCGAAAAGTTCTCGGTTTTACCCATAGATCAAGGTAAAATGAATATAGTCAACTGTACGCCAAATTTGACTGAAATCAGAGGAGCGATTGAGTATTTTATTAGAAAAGGAATGACACTGAACAACATTAAAAGTTTCTTGTTCAGACTAAGACATTTTCAAACAGTACTCGTATGAACACAAGAGAAGATATTACAGCAAGCGACTTGGGTGAATCCACAGTGTTGGGATGGTAGCCATGAGTCACCCCAGGTGGTATCGAAAGTCACTTTGAATTCCTTGGCGGGATGGCCGATCCTGATTACACTATAGTACTCGGCCTGCAGGGAACATAATTATGTTTTTAATACTTCAGCGACCCGCAAACTGTGGATTGAGCATGAATTGCACGAGACAAAGATACCGGCTCGAACGAATAAAATACGATTGGTCACAAACAAGAATATGAAGACGAATTCACATTACAAATCTCTATTTCAAATTGAAAGTTTTATTTCTCATATTCTTAATATATTATTATTTGAATTGAAATTTCCTCAACAGCATGAAAAGCAATTGAATGCAGAAGCCCTTATAAAAGAAACGTAAACATAAAGAAAATCATATATAAACGTTTTCAAATCAAGTTGAACATTTCTATTCATGAATAAACTTTATATGGAGCATAATAGGAATATGGACAAACCTGTTCGACAAAAGCATGGATGGAAGAAAACATTTAAACTGCCGAAACATTGCAAATCAACCAAACGTTTGAAATGTGAAAAAATCTTGAATTAAAACTGCATTGTATCTTCAGGGAATTAATTACACTTTTTCGTCAAACGCTATTTACTGTACAACAACAATTGGCAAAATTCGTGGATTGCCAAATAGCAAAAAAAAAGAGCCACGAAATATGTGTACGCAATTTCGATGGATCGATATATCGGATGTGATTGGTAAAGACAATGTGAGGTCACAGTATACACGTACATTCATATACTTGTAGAGTACAACTGATTCAGATTTGTTGTTATCGGATTTTTCCGACACGTCGACATGCCGGTACACATCGAATCTGCAGATCAAAAATTATATCACATAAATGTACTATCACTGAAGGGACTTAAATATAAAGGGAGAAAAAGGGGAACGAGTAGAAAGTATAAATAAACCCTTTTATCAACTGATAAAATGCTTATCAACCGCACCCGGGAATGACGTGATAGTCGACCGCGAAGGCGATTGGTCTCCTAACTGCGCTACATTCATCAAAGTGCAGTATAGGAAAATTCTTCATCGAGATGTAAATTTATTTCGTAAGGTAAACTCACTCGAGAGCATGGATCGTTGAGAGGTACAGAAAAAACGTAGTCCAGGCGAGAACAAAGCAATTTTTCGGCGCCATTTCCGTTGGTTGATTTGTTTTGGCAGGATCCTCGAGCGCCCGGTCAAATACGTAAACCGGTCAGCTAACCGGCCGAACACAAACTGACAAATCTCTCTGACCCTCTGATAACGACAGTGGGGAGAAATAAAGTCTGCGCTGATTGGTAGTTGTGGACGTTCATGACCGGGCATTCCCTTGTTTATGCGAACGCGTTCGCAAATTCCACCCACTAAACTCAATGTAATTTTATTTTTAGATGTCTTTCGTGGAAAAATGTTCACGTAGCAAATTTATACGCACAAATGACTAGCGTGGCTAATCAGAGGACAAATGATTATTAATGAAACGTGCCACTTTCTAGTTGAACATAACCTAAACTTTATACTTTCAATAACGGAATAACGAAACCTCCATAAAAATTAGGTCGAAAACTGATACGAGGACATGAAATTTTTCTTAATTCGATGAATTTTATCCAAATCGTTATCTGGTCATTGATCTATCCGGAACAAGGGTTCGACGAATGATCTAAATTTTGTATAGTGTCTCTCTGAAGTTATTTTCGCTCGAAGGCTTCAGGGAATGACAATAAAATCCAATTTTGCCCATACTGTTCAACCGCTTGGAATAAAATTTATTGTGTGTATGCAGGACGCTTGCTCTAAGAGGAACATGCTCGGCATTTACCAAAATTTTGAAAAAAATTGTGCAGATTGCCGTTACCACGGGGGAAATTGCGAGGAACGATCCATCGTATTGCACTTTCACAAATTTTCCAAGCATAAACCTCTGAAGCGGTGAAAAATACACATTTCGAGCTTTGTTTATAAATGTGACAAAATGTACCACCAGAGCTCAAAATCGTATCGACCATAAATAAAATTCAGTTCATCGTTTTTCTCACTGGCGGCGCAGCGGCTCGCAGTCTTGGTTCTTACCGACTGCGCTTGCATCCTTCCAAAGAATTAATACATTTTTTTATTTGCCACTTGTTTACTAATTCGTAACCTCCGTCGCTACGATAGCTACCGTAGGCTGCAGCAGGGAAAAATGTCCAAAACATTTTCTAGAAAAGTTTTTTACATTTTCCCAGTCTAATTTTGGACTTGCGGCAAAAACTCGGGCATATTCGTAATCAGCAGAAAATTTCCGATTAAATAGACCCTTTTGGGAGTTTAAAAATGGAAAAAAATATTTTCGACTTCCCCCGGCCACTTTTCCAGAATCTTGAAAATCAGGAAATTTCAAAAGGTCGTAGGATGAGCTTCTCTTGTGGAATGGGGATACATTTGGTGGGTTTGGAAAAGGATTTTGCCTGACTTAGATAATGGCGTTGG
>JAPYZI010001765.1:0-28927 GCA_030523105.1 Ophioninae sp. A BG-2022a | reverse complement strand
AAAGAAACGGCATCCCCCGAGGCCCTTTGCGCCCGAGAAGGTAACAGTAGCCGAGTAAGCTCTCCTCTCCCAACACTTTTTAGGATTCAGCTTATCACCCCGCATCGGCTTCTCTCCCTTCTTTTATTCTTCCTCCTCATATCCGTCGTCTTCTTTCACGAATGGTCACTTCGTCCTACCCGAGACTCCTCGGTTCACCCTCATCTCGCTAATTGTATACTTTTGTGACTTTTTCCAAACATCACTTGCGATTGTTTTTTTTTCGCGATTCATCGCTTGTCCGTGGTATCCAAAATAATGATTTTATTTTGGAGCGAAATGATTTTTTAGAACCCGGATTTCTTTACGAAAAAAGAAAACGAAAAAAGTTGGAAAAATTAGCGAAATTTGCGTCAATTTTTTAAAACAAAACATAGTGAGACAATGTTTATTTATAACATTTTTATTGATTGATTGTATAGTATTTACACGTTTATTTATTGTTTATAGAATTGTTTATTTAATGAATTATAAATTTATTATTTATTTCCTTATTTTATGCTCGTCTGAAAAGTTTTTCTGAAAATTGTTTAATCCTGATGCAATTATTGAAAGTTATTATTGTTAATGATTAATTTTTGTTGAATCAAATACTTTTTTTGTTTAATTATTCTCAGGCTGATGATTCTTTTGGATAAGATTTTCGTAAAAATGGGATTTTCTAAAATGACTATTCTTACGTTTTTGTTTGTACAAGTTGAAAGGCAATTTTTCATTTCTGCTCTGTCGAAGTTTCTGCGTACGTCGCTAAACAGATCGCATCGATTTATCGGCAAATGGGATTAAAAAGAAACGGGAACGCAACATGGTTTGGATTGACTCGCACGATTTCCGGTTGATCCAAATCTCGACTTCCGTTGTTCTCGTAGTTCGCTGTTGATGACGTGGATTCAATAGTACGATGATCATATAGGTAACCACCTTAAGTTTATGTTATATTTCATATCGCAATTGTATCATGAAATAAGACAGAAACATAAGACGGCTTGCCTATTTTATTATCGACGTTCTGGACTCTCCTGGCGCTCCTTTACTATCTTCAAAGTCGTCAAATCTTCTTCCTGTTTTGAAAGAGTTATTAATGGCAACAAAAATCGTTATTTTTATTTCCAATTGATCGACACCAGTAGTAACGTCGATTTAAACATTAACAAATTTGCAGAATTTACGAGTCGAGCAGACCTTGCAGGAAGCTGATACAGTAGAGCCTCGATTATAAGGACCGAGTCTAATTTGATTTAGTGAAAGTTTGGATAATAGAAATCGATAATGTAGGCTGGATACATATCGCGTATGGAATCGGTAAAAAACGAATTTTCTTTGCTCATGAATTTCTAATATATTAAGAGGGAGCCTCCCCCTCCTTAACTATTGATTAGGCATTTTCTAAACGGCTCCCCCTCCTTAACTTTCCCACGGATTTTCTAAACGGCTGTTCAGAATTTTTTGAAATTTGATCAGACAATGTCAAATTGATAGACGAACGGCTGTCTTCTCTTCAAATTTCTCAAATCGAAAAAAAACATTACGGACTGTATTACCACGGGAGCGTCGTGATGGAAATGTTGTAAAATAAAAAGTTTGGTTAATATCAAGACGAGGAGAGGAGAAGAGTCGCGTAGCCGTATTAAAAATACACATTTTGGAACGTCATTTGATTCTGACACATATTTTATGTGATCCATGGGAAACCATAATTTGTAGGTATTTGTTTACGATTTTGAGAAAATATCGTTCGACATTAGAGACATTTAGTTCCGGTGATTGTCAGGGCGGCGCGCATCGCGAGATTTCCGGTGTGTTCGTATGTACGTATACATAGTCATACACGAAGCCCGTCGAGGCTTACCGGACGCTAGCGACAATGTTGCCTCGTAGATAACAGTAGCTCGCGCTAATTTTGGTTTACCGACGCGAGCCAAGGCTGCGTCGATGTTTTGCCGCGGGTGCTGCCCCCTCTTAAGACGAAGTTTGGAATTACAAAAATTCAACACTTTAAATACGTGTAGAATCATGCGAATCGACATAACCCCAAAAATGTTTCAAAATCTTTTTTCACAACGTCGGTTAAGTTTGCAATGAAAAATCAAGCATGAATCTCTGCAGAATTCATAGACGCAGAGGTTGATGCTTCGTATAATCGTTTATCAAAAATAATTTGTTCGAAATATGTTAATTTGTCGACGCGACGCCACTGTGAAAAAAGAGACATTTGTTACGTGATACAGTGCACGGGCAACAGACTGCAGTCGCAGATTTGTTGTAGCGTGACACTCGGAGGGTCATCCACTTTCTTCCGAACGAGCAATTTTGTTTTTTTTTTATTATTCACTGTAGAATAAAAACGTCGGGTCATTTTTGAAGTAAAATCTAACTTCGTGCCAAGAGTTCGATTTTTTTTTGTATTCCGGCATATTCGGAAATCGGTGAAAAATTCTCGTTCATATTGGTGATAAACGGAGGTGGATGGAAGCGGGACATAGGAGCTAAGAGTCATCAAAGGTGATCGAGGATCTTCACAATCAATGCCAATGTCTCGGAAACTTTGACCGCTGCTTTTTTTTCGTGGGCACACTCCACGACAAACAGCTCGAGGAAGTGAGCGAAGGCACTGAGCCGGCACATAATATAGAGTTGCATAAGAAGCCTTTTAAAAAAATCTTCCAACGGTAAACTGGATTAATCCCGAGCCACCCCCTAGGTGAAGCCATTGGAAAATCATTGGCGTAGAGTCTCGACGAACCCTCGATTTTTCCCTAATTTTTCATTTACATTTTTCGTAACGGTTTCACAACGATTTTTTGTTTCATATTTTCAAAGATCGCGAGAGGAATAATTGAATGCAAAGAGAGCAACGTTGTTCCCAAAGTTACTGGATTTGGGGAAAGGCTCATTTTTCTATCAGTTACTAGAAAAAGTCACTAGGAAAATATATACAGTCGCTGTGTAAAAATTGGTCAAAAAATCGAGTTACTTCCCTGTCGTTGTTGAAAAGTCACTAGGAAATCTCACCAAGCAAACGGATTTCTTGGCCGTGCAAGTTCGTCGTGTTAACATGAACATTGTTGTTACTTTTCCGTCACGAGTTGAAAAGTCGCTAGAAAATGGCACTAGGGAATGTCCTCCACGGAATGGACTAAAACGTTATGGAAAAAATCGTGAATTTACTATCATCCTTAAAAAGTCACTAGAAAATCTTACCAGGAAATATTGTTACGGAAAAGAGTTGTTTAATTTTTACAAAAATGATCAAGAGTGTTGGTCAAAATAACTCGTAACGCTGGTAATTATTGAATTCGACACGTTCGAGCTCCGTCGATAATGAAGCGACCCTTTTTGCTGTGCGATTTTACCATACTCGGAGAGTCGACGGAGCGGCCTCCTCTCCTCAGGCGAATCGTGTTTTGTCCACATTTTACAGTTTTGTTTTTCACCCGCACGTGGCGCTAGTTATTCCGGGTGAATATTTTTGCCACGGAGGAGCGGCACTCGTGATTGAACAGTTCGTGAAAATGCGCACGAAAAGTATCGCGAGGGAATAAGCGTTTGTGATATTTTTGCAATTTTTCGAGTAAAAAATCGCATCGTTTTCAAGTAGTCATTCCATATAGTGAATATACGACATAAGTGTTACAATAAACGACGATGGAGGTACGTACGGAAATAACAATGATATATCTCTAAATAATAAATCCTCGAACGTGTTACCGGCGAATAAGATTTGAAAAAAGCTCTAGTTCTCGTTACGCCAGCGTACATTGAGAACTGAACGATTTTTTTCACACGTACTTATGAAATATTTAATAATTACAATTCAGTATCAAATAATTGTAATTTAATGATACGTGACACGTGTGTCGAAGGTCTTCCGTTCCTACTGTCGTATAATATGTACGATAGTCGCTCGAAAAGAACTTTGACCGCCAGTTGCGTCTTTTTCTCGAGCTCGACTTATTCTCGTCTGGTAGATTCTTCGCGTTTATTAGGGCGATTCGGGTCGAACGAGCCCATTTTCATTATCCCGATTTTGTACGAGATCGGTAAATCGTTTTTTTTTTGCATCTCTGGGAGAAGAGTGTTTACCTAAAATGGCGGCCATATTTAAAAACATCAACATTTTCAAATGTTTGTCGTTTTGGTTGTTGGGCTAAGTTCTTTTCAATCGAGATTCGTTACGTGTTTATACATGTGTATAAATACACGCATGCGCGAGCATGCAAGGTTCTCTTAACACAAGTAGCGCCACAAGTGGCAAACCGGTACACTGGACACTCCGGACTTTTAGCACAGTGAAAGTATACAGTTGCGCCACCCTCTCGATCTTACCTCAAAGCTAAACGTCGTTATATTCAACGTATCGAACCAATACTCCACTTTTCTCATCCCCCACTCTCTCTCTCTCGCATTTCTGCCGTACCTGTTGATTTTTGACCCGCAGTTGATCTCAGCAGTCCCGCCACGTCGACCGGTAACGTAGATTTTTCTTCCCCGACACTTGTTGTGATGCACCCGACAAGTCAACAACAAAATAAAAGCTCAAAATGTTTTTTGCACGAAACAAAAGATCGTCCCTGCCCGCTATTGTAAAATTTCACAAATTACGCGTTTTTGAATACTTTAATATCCGAGCGCGAAGAAGAGAAGATTTATATCCGTCCGTGGTATTTGGAGCCCAAAGATTGGGGAAGTCAAATACATTTTTAGGGACTTTTTATTTTTCAACAGTTTTTTAATATTTAAAATTGTCAACCATTTTAATGTGATAGTTATTAATCGATAACTGGATTGATAAGTGGACAGTAGAAATAATCATTTTTTTTAAATTCTTCATTATATTTTCCCTCATTAAATTTTCTCTTACAAAAAATTATTAAATGTTTCTTTTTTCAATAATTTATTTATTTTTATATATTTGTTATATTTAATTGTCATTAAAAATCTAATGTCATGCTAATATCGAGTACACGTTAATACAGATTCATTGCAGAACCTTTTTTTTAGTAGTTTTGTCACTTTTACGATGACGATCGATGAGAAGAAAAGTTGATAGGAGACGGAAAATCTTCGATGAAGATTTCACATTTGACAATTTTTCGAAGCACCAGAAATTTCGTTTCTAAATCAACAACAAAATCAATTAATAATTTTAAAAAAGCCTCTGATTATTATTGAATAATAATTATTATTATAAAATTACAATAAATCGAAATAATCTTTTAATTAAATAAAACCTATAATAAAATTGTAATATAAAGGAATTAATTTCTGATTATTTAATCGAATAAAAATTATGAAACGCTTTTTAAAATTTATTTTGTAATAAAAAATTTAAAAAAATGATTAAAAAACGTCGCTTTTACGAGAATAAATTTTTTTTTCTTTCGAAATTCTTTATTCCTTGTTCCACCGAAATTTTACGCTCCAAAACAAAACGCTCGCGCACGGTTTACAGGGCTGATAATTTTCTTTTTTTTGTTTTTTTTTTTAAATGCTCTCGTGGCGCGACAGGAGGGAAGATACGTCTGGAAAAGTGGAGAGAGAAAGGCGATGGAAATCTCGTAGGTTGACCCACTTTTTCGCGATATGAACGGATACCCCATTGACCCAGGTGCGTTGCTGGGCAACGACGCACCATACGAACCCCGTGCATCTCGTACACAGTTGCAATTAACTATAAATACGAACCCCCTATCCCTCCCCTCTCCTCTGCCCCCTTTCTACCCCTTCTTCGTCGTATCTTCGTCACTTTTGCGTGCAGTGCGAACGCAGAAAATTGTCGAGTACGTCAAGTTACCACCCTGTGTCACTTCATTGACTATACGTGACGTCAAACTCCACGTATTTTTCTCCCTCGACGAATGACGATATTTAAAAAAAAAATTTCATCACTTTTTCTAACGTTAGAACTTATTTCCTTTTTGGGATCGAACGTTGTCTTTTTGAAAGAATAAATTCGAAAATAAAAATCATAAAAGTTGTTACTTTTGAAGAAAATTTCAAAGAAATAATTTTTTTTCGAAAAAAGTTCAAACTGATTTGTTTTTCGAAGAAAACAAGTTCGATGAAATTTTTTTTAGGAAAGTACGGAAGATTGTTTTTTATTTTAAGAATACTTTCAACGGTTTTTTCTATTAAAGAAAAAAACTTTCATTTTCGAAAGAAAAAATTCGAAAAAGATTGCGAATGGGAAAAATCCCATAGGATTTACTTGAAAAAAAACATCTTTGTAAAAAGAATACTCTCTTCACTCTTTTCACTTTTGAGTATTACGTGAAAATGATAAAAAAGCCGATCGAAAAAATAAAAAAAATTGGTTTACACTCGTAGCACCGAATTCTTATGAACAATTTCGTCGCACTTGTAAAATCACGGTTAACGTTGTATTGTCTTTTTACCGAATGTTACCGATGAAAATATTTCATATTTAATTTTTGTTGTCACATCATATTATTGCAATATATTATCAAATTCTATTATTTTAGTACATTATCAAATTAGGAACGTATATTATTACAATGTATAACGTCATTACATTTATTTCCAAATAAAATAGTATAATATTTACATAAAACATTTATTATTAGTTCCGAATTTCTAATTGTACGTTGTTTTAAAAAATCGTATTATTACTATTATTATATTTTATAAATGTTCGTAAAAAATCCTGTTTAAAATAAAATAAAATGAAGATTCGCTTTAAACGGATCCAATTACACTGAATAATTAATACGAGATAAACAAAAATAACAGATTCAGTTTAATGAAATATTTCAATTATTTTTCGATGAATTATTGACGTTTAAATAATTTTGTAAAAGGAATAATTGATCCATAATTTCACATCGATAGGGGATTTGAATATTTAAATGATTCAGGCGAAACGAAAAATCAATGAAATTTGAATTATCGTTGATAAATAAAAATTGAATGAAACGATTCAATATCGTACGACCCCCAATGATGCCATTCAAGTTTCTCAATGGAGCACGGCAGGTTTGTTATCCGGAATTGAACTTTCGTGGTCGCGAACATTTTTCCGAATGGGAGGCGAACCGAGAGAGAAAGAGAGAGATAGAGAGAGAGAGAGAGAGAAGCTCACTCATTGCGTGCCGAGTCCTCTCTGGTCCCGTTCATCATCGTCGTCGGCCTAGTGACCAGCGATGCGTCGAGAGTGAGAGATGCCGAAGGGAATAAGGGTGGGAGAGCGCGAGAGGGTAGTCAGGATTGTGAATGACGCGAATGCGGGTCACCGGGTCATGTTGCTCAATCCCCAATCGGGGGGGCTGCTCAATGGGGCTTTATTTATGGAACACGCCGTTGCTGTCGCCTCTATCGCTTCGCTCGCTACATATATATGAATTTTCTCGAGAGCGAAAAAAAAAATTCAAGGAATCCATCCCTTCCATTCGTGCCACCTTCCACCCTTTCGACGACCCAAGGCCTTCGAATATCCTTAGCTCGTTTTCCCACATTTTTGCAAATTACAGCTTTTGGCATCCAACGAAGTCATTAGGCGAAACATCAATTTTGCAAAATCGTTATTTGAAATTTTGTTTTCTCGAAATATCCATTTTTCAGCGAATCTATTTTTGGTATTTACACTTTCTAATCTGTTTTTTTTTTTTTTTAATTCTTCGTTCTCGTTTCCCTCATTTTTGCAAATTACAGCTTTTGGCAATCAACGAAGTCATTAGGTGAAACGTCAATTTTGCAAAATCGTTATCTGAAATTTTGTTTTTTTGAAATATCGATTTTTATAAAAAATCTGTTTTTTTTTTTTTATTTTTCGTTCCCAGTTTCGCCTCGAATTTCGAATTTTTTGTCATACCTGTTTTTATTTGTCTTTCAAATGTCAATTTCTTAACGAGGAATTTTCATTATTGTTAAATTTAGAATTTTTATCAAGCTACGATTTTTTATTTTTGAACCTCAGTTTTCTATTAAGTCTCGATTTTTTATTTTTATATCTCAGTTTTCTGTGTAATATGTACTTTTTATTCGTTTCTTAATAACAATTTTCTGTCATATCTTTTATTTACAATTTTTTAAATGTCATTTTTTCGTTGAATCTCTTTTTATTTTTTTTAAAATGATGATATAACAATAGGTATTTATGTGAACATTTATATTTATTTTATAATTACTGCAAAACGGAATTTCGTCGATTATACGTAAAAGATTCTGCTCGTTTGATAGCGAAATATATTTAATTGTCACTTCAGTAATAGTCGCATTATTTTTGTTACAACCATTTTTTTTTTAACACAAGTATAAATTTTTTTACTATATTCCTTTGACTATCAAATTTTAATTGCGATTAAAAAAAAAATCGAAATTATTACGAGGACAGTGAAGAAATTCAGGCTTGGAAAAATATCTGAATTTTGAAGAAATCCTCGAATCGGATTGTGGACAATTAAACTTTGGTAAATTAGTGCTATCGAAAAAAAATCCTTAAGAAAATTTCAATTAATTCGGAAGTCTCTAATAAAATATCGATTAATTGAAAAATCCTAACTAACATCTCAATTAATCCTTCCCTTATTAATTGAAAAAAACATTGAGTAATTCTTAATCAATTACAAGATGCTTAATAAAATTTCAATAAATCGAAAAATGTGTAATAAATTCTGAATAACTCAAAAATTCTTTAACAAATCGAAAATCAGTAAATACACGTTCGCAAACACTTTGATAATTGATTAAGAAAAAGTGACAGTCGGGAAAGTATCGCGTGGAAGGGTGCGTATCTAAAAATGTATAAATATGCGAAAGAGCGGTGGACGTGGGCAATGACGGAGATGACCTCGCGAGAGTGGCAGCCTTGGGAAACTGGGACTTTGAACCTCGTTGCACTCATCTCGTGCACGCAGAGGCTGATCGCGAGGGGTAACGGTTTCCCACCAGGGTAGGGGTATGTTTTACCAGTTTTCATGTATTTTATCGATGTAGTCGATAAACGGTTGGAGGGAATATACAGCCAATCCATGGACCAATATTTGGGAGTACGATGGAACGATGGAGAGAAGAGAGAAGAGAGGAATGGAGAGAGAGAGAGAGAGAGAGAGAGAGAGAGATTGATTGATATAATTTAATATGTCCAACGGACTTTTAGGCAAAGTAATGAAAATACGAAAATAATACAATAAACTAACAACGAAGCAAAGTGAGAAAAATAAATATAAAAAAATACAATAAGGAAAATAAAAAATAAAATAAACAATAATGCAGATTTGAACCAACTAAAATGAGTAAACTTAAACTAATTTAAATAACTGAAAGCAAAATGAAGCTTTGTGTAGATAAACAATAACGAAAACTCAAACTGAATAAAATAACTAAAAGCAAAATAAAGCTCTATGCAGATAAACAATAACGCAAACTTGAATATTACTGAAAGTGAAATAAAGCACAATAATGATAGAAGAGGGAGAGAGAAAGACAGAGAGGAGAGAAACGGAAAAAGAAGCGAGAAACAGAGAAGAGAGAGAGAGAGAGAGAAAAAGCGAGAGGAGAGGAAAAGAGAGAAAGAGAGAGAAGAGAGAATGAGAACGAGAGAGAAGAGAAAGAGCGAGAGAGAGAGAGGAACGTTTAGCCGGTGACGTCAACGGGCGACTGGCCAATCCGGTGTCCGCATTCTTCTGACGTCACTGCCTCCCCCAACATGACGTGCATTCCAGCAGGGTGCAGTACGGGGGGAAGAGGGTTGCAAGGGGTAAGGACGGCAAAGGTTTCAACCATATTTTGACCCAATTAACGAGACTAAATGGCTGCCACGGAAAATTGGTCACTACAATCCAGACGCGATTCACCCACGACCATGCCAGCGGAAAAAAAAACATCCGCAATAACTCCCCCAAGTTTCCCGGAAGCAAAGGAAATCACCGAGCCGAACACCCAAATGTTCTTTTTTTTTTGCTGATCTGCTCATTCGGAAATTTTGGAATCAATTTGACGAACTCGACTCTTTCAATTGTACTCGAATCACTGTTTTGGGATATACAGTTCTCGGAGGGAATTAACACATTTTTGGTTTTTAAGGTAGAAAATAATTGTCGCATTGACGTTTTCGAAAATTCAGTTCTTCGAGATGAATAACTTAGATAATGGAATATTCGATGGGAAAAATGTGTCGTGGTGTTTCTTTTTTTATTTCGTTCGGGTTGACTCCCACTTATGAGTTGAATTAGCTCCCAAATATTGATTTAGGGTGACAAAATTGTTGTTACGAGTTATTTCTTTTAATTGGCTTTATGTATGATTACAAATATTCTTTAATCGTATTTAATTTATACTTTTAAAATTTGATTGAAACAAAAATAAATATGTGTGGAATACTTTTTAGTCAACTTATCGTTTTTCAAATTAAATTTTGCTTTTTTTGCATTAATTTTGAAAATTATTTCAGCCCGAATGAATCTTTGAGATCCCCTTGATTTTTCCTCCTCCAGATGAACATTGCTATTTTTTCCATCATATTTTTTTTTACATTTTTAAAAAATCACTCGACGATACATTTGTGTATATAGCGGTTTTTAAGAAAAAATCATAAATCTATGATTTACAATGATCAGCGAGAGATTTTTCATTGCTCGCGTTCAAAGTTTTTCATTGCAGTTAATAATAATTGTAAATAAAAACACTTGACAATAATTCGGTCAAGTCTGTATAGCGAGAGTGTTGCCAAGTGTGCGTGGGCGTATGTTTCGTCTGGCACAAAGTTACCACGTGCTTTCGTCCGTTTTCTGCGACCCCCACTCATCACCCAGCAAGGGGGAAAGTCATTATCCAATGTTTTCTTCAAAATCGATTCTCGATGATAAAACTTCAAGCCTCTTTTTTTTTTACAATCGAAAATTTCGAAAACTCACCTCTGAAAAATCCGAGGTTCTCGCTGGACGTTCCTATCCATTTCGAAATTCACCATTTTCAGCGTTCATCGATGGATTTTTTTGTTTTCTTTTTTTTGCTGCTCTTACCTTTCGATTCCAGTTTTGTTCGCGGAAGAACACTTTTGGCACGTAACGAAAGTGAATTTTCTTATTTCTTTCATTTTTACAATTTAATTTTTACTTAAAAAAAGCTTCTGCCGTATTGGACGATTTAAAAAAGAAGGTTTATTTAATGATTTTCAAATTTTGCAAAATTTCCGAAAAGCCGAAATTTCGGTTGGAAAATATAATTGATGAATTCGAGTTGGGGAGATATTTTGGGAACAGGAGGGAAGTGATTAGAAAAACGAAATTGGAAGAGCGCACGGGGTTCGGTTTTCTCGACCGCGCGATTCAGTGGTCGAGGCCGAACTGCAGTCGGACAAAGTCTGACGGAACTCGGTGAGTTTCCACTGGCGACGGTGGAAGCTGTGAGCTTGGCGGGTTGAATGGAGCTCCAATTCCATTGGTTGATTCTCCGATGACGTCACGGCATTGATTGTCCCGCGCGCGCCACACACCACGTGGCTCCTTCCGAGCTTTTACTTCCATGTTTCCTCGATTCGCCTCCGAGCTCCTTTCTCGTCCTTCCCTTACCTTTTTTTTTTCCAAATCCTTTTTCACCCCTGCTCCTTCGATTTGGCAGAGCGATCTGCTCGGAAGAAACTATCATCGTGAGTCGCAGTTGACGAACAAAATTGGCCGTCTTTTTTTCCGAAATGCACAGGACAATTTGAAAATCCTGATTCTGAAGGTAAAAGAGCTTTGACGCAAGGGAATTGGGCAGTTTGGAGTCGACATTTTAAAAGAGTTAGGAAAAGATTCTTTAGTAACAATTTTTAAAGGAATTTTTTATATTTTGGGGAAAACTAGGGTTTCGGGAATTTTTGAAATTTCATTCGGGATTTTTTGAAATTTTATTTGGGCATTTTTGAAACTTTATTTGGCAATTGTGGAAATTTTATTTGATAATTTTCGAAATATCCATTTTATTGAGCTTTGGATGTTTTTCGATATTTTATTAGGATTTACGTTTTGAAATTGTTTTGATTTTATGCGGAATGAGATTTTTCCATATCCTAAATTTTATTGGCTCAATGTTTTACGAAAGTTCTCAATTTTATGGCCGACGAACTTTTCGAAATTTCTCTATTTTATTTGGATGGAATCTTATAAATTTTATTTGCAATAGGCTTTGAAAGGTTTGTAAATAATAATTGCAATGATTTTCAAAAACTTCAACAATTTAATTTGAATAGAGAACGTCGAAAACTCTTTAATTCATTAAACGCTTTCACATTTCATTCGGAACGATCATAATACTTAGAAAATTTCCTGAGTATTATGTGGAACGAGAACTTTAGAAAATTTGGTAAATTTCTGTTTGTAATGACTTCAGGCAAACGTTTACGTTTATTTTGGAACAAGCTTCGAAAATTTTGTAAATTAGATCATCAATGAGTATTATCGATTTCTAAATTTTATTTGGCATGAATTTTGTAGATTTTCAAAAAAATCCTTTCACTGTGAATTTTGAAAATATTGGAAGTGGAATTTTGAAATTTTACATTAGATCTTCACTGAGTATTATCGATTTCTAAATTTCTTTCGGCACGAATACCGTATATTTTCAAAAAATTCCGTTCACCATGAATTTTTAAAAAATCGTAAGTAGTATTTTGAAATTTTCGGGTTTTAGTTACGTTCAGCAAGTATCGACCACTTTTGTGAATTCGTAAATTAGATCTTCAATGAGTATTATCGATATATTAAATTTCTTTTGGCACGAATTTCGTATATTTTCAAAAAATTCCATTCACCGTGAATTTTGAAAATATCGTAAGTAGTAATTTGAAATTTTCGGGGTTTTGTAATATTGAGCATGTATCGAACGTTAGAATTCTTCGTAGTTCAAGGTTCGACCGTAAAATTGGCAAGGGTCGAAACGACCGAAAATACTTTTAGAATCCAGCGTTTTTTTTTTTTTTTTAAATATATCGCGGTTGTACAATCGATGATGTATTTTTGGATGAGAGAAACTTTCTTTATCCGTCGCTATATATAAAGAGTGTGAACGAATAGTCTCCTGATACCTTCCTCTTTTGCTGTAATATCGGATGGCGATCTCGTCACGTTTCTCAACTACTACAAATTAGCCCTCCGTCCTTTTCTCTCACACACGCGATATCTCTCCGCGTCTGTGGGGCAGCTCTTGTTCGGATCTCGTGTTGAGATCGTCCCGCTAAATCGAATCCTAATTTCGTCGATAATCCGACCTCGAATCCTATGTCTATGTTTATATCGGAAACTACCATCCTTCCAAGTACGTGTCCGCACACACACGTGAGAGCTTTAATGTCACGTAAACTTTATTTATGAATATTTAATCTCGGACGCGAAATTTACAGTCGATAGATTAACGCGTTAAATCCCCCATGTCTTTTCGTCTTTCAACGGCGTTTCGTTCGCTCTTGAACAATTTTTTATAAACAATTTCATTGACCGATTGCAAAATCGTTCAATAATTGATGAATATTTGATCAAATTGATAACTAATGAAAATTTGATAGAAAAATTTTGATAATTAATATAATTTTAGTAATAAAACGTTTATAAGTTATAAAATTGTGATAGAAAAGTTTGGATAATTAATACAATTTTAGTAATAAAATGTTTATAAGTTATAAAATTTTGATAATTAATACAATTCTGATACAAAATGATATTGATAACTCATAAAATTTTTGGTAAATATTCGGAAGTGTGACTCCTGTCAGAATCGATCCGATGTTTTGTGTTTTTGTGGTTTTCTTGGTTTGGGTTTGTTCGTTTCGTTTCCCGTTTTTTAGCGGGAGTTGCACTTCCGAATATTTACGAAATTTTGATAACAAAATTTGTATAACTAATAAAATAATGATAAATAATAATATTGATAACTAATACAATTTTGATAACCAACAAAATTGACTTTATCCTTTAACCGAGGAAATAAATTACAAAACCCTAAATTCTCATACAAACAAACAAAATCTCGTATTCTTAAAAACACTCATAAAAATAAATACCAAGATGTTTAACCAGCATAAAAAAAAAAAAAATGAAACCGACATTTTTTATCACGATCAAAAAAATAAATACCCATTCGTCACGTTCAATAAAATAAATCCCACCGAAATATATAAATACCAATTCGTCAATTACATAATCCCACCCCAACAGCGTTAAAAAAAAAAAACAAACCCAAACAATATATCAAACGTCATATATTAAAAATCCTCCCAAGATCTCATTGCTCCCCCTTTCACCTCGGCCCCAATTTACCAGTACCATAATATTATCCCGTTAAGAACGTTTGAAACCTATCCCTACCAAGTGTACCCGTACACGTAAGCTTCACGCCAGTGACTTGAATCAACGATTTCAAAAATACTCGGTGGACCATTTGACATCGAGTCTGTACTCCATTCACCCAGTTTTCCCTCTCTTTACGTCACCGAAGCGACCCTCAACGCTTTCACCCCTCACCGAAACACTCAGAACCCCCCCTCCCCCTCCCCGATTCCCCGTCCGCTCTTTCCGTCGCAGTCATACCTCGTCTGCATCTCGCTCCAGTCGTTGGTCTTGGGAACATTCTTCAGTTGGTAACATAACGAACGAACACCCGCGCACATATATACCGGATGCTGGTGTGTCCCTTTCCACAGCCACTGACGAATCATCACTCGGTTACTCTCTCGCTGGTGTCCTCGGCACAGATCCTCTTCACAGCGAAACACGATCGAGAGAGAGAGCGAGAGAGAGAGAGAGAGAGAGAGTGAGAGTGAGCAGGGGGGATGCTGCGAGGCCGGGAAGCATCTAGGCAGCAACTGGGGTTTCAGGTCGATGCACCCAGCGACGGGGGTTCGACGCCCGGTGTACCATGACGTCATTCCACCAACCCTTTTATGCCCCCTGCTACCCCCAGGAGAGCAAAAACGCCCGGGGGGGTGGGAGTGGGGCTGGAGTTCATCCTCCAGCTCATTCTCTCTCGCTTCGTACCCCCCCCCCCCCCTCTCCCTTCTCCTTCGTGTACACGTATTCGTCCACGCATCAGAAGAGCCGCAACTCCCGCCGATTTACCCCTTCAAGTGCAATCCCCCTCCTTCCCAGGTGCCCCTTCGTCCGTGGCCGATCTTCTCCCAAGGTATATGTGTATTTGTCCGTTGGTGTGTACGTGTGTATACGTTCGTGCCGTGAAATCGCCTCGTACGCGGGATACCGAAATATATCGAGAGACAGAGGTAGGAGATAGATGGGGCGAGAAAGAACCGGGAGGTGGTGGGGTAGATGCCGGAACGGGGATGGGATCGTTCGTAAAAGGTGTGTATGCATGGGGGTCGTTTGCGTATAGGTCGGGGGTGAATTTCGAAAAGTGGGTCGCCGGCACTTGATTTTCCGTAATTGGCGCAGATTCGACGATCAACGTACGTCACGCCAGTCATCTCGTCCCAACCTCTTTCCCATCGACGGTTATCTTCCGGGCTCGGCCCAGTGATTTTATTTCTAGGGAAATTTTGAAGTCTCAGGGAGTCTTTGAAGGTGCCCAACCTCGTTGCGACGCGAATTATTCACTCGTAAGAAACTGGTTCAGGGGTACGATTCTTTATTGAAAACGGGAAAGAAGATACGAGGTTTTACTTCTGAGGAGGAGTGTGCGGGGTGGGAGGGTTGCCCAGATGAGTCGATGAGGCCTGGCAACCCGTTGTTTCCTAGAAACTTTTGGGTCCATGTTTACCTATCGATACGATTCGCACCGTCGGAGTTTTTTTTTTCCGAGGCCGCCCCAGTGATCCTTTTTTTTACGTTCGTCAAGTTCCTCCGGACCTTGACACACTACCGCGACGGTTAAAGGAGTCACCGAATCGTAAGAGCCTCTGAATTCCAGTTTACAAGCGAGATGATACTCCGATGAACACCCACGTCACGAGATTGACCTTCCGTCCCATTCTCTTGAGGGGTCACCCCGGTGATCCCTGTTTTTCATCTCGCTTAATCTTGAATTATCTCGGACTCTGCTCAATGATTACGGAAATTGTTTATTGATGAACGATACGTTTGGAACCGGGTAATGAGCGGCGTGATTTGAGGGGGGGGGGGGGGAGATGTTTTCTTAAAGTCAACGAAGCGTCACGAGATTACTGGGAAACCAGTGAATCGTTGGATGATCACGAGTCCAAACTACCGTCTATAACCTGATCCTGACGTAACTGCCTGCACCAGGACGTTTCGTCTTTTTCTCGTCAGAGCTTTTTCTCTTGATCGCTCGAGTCGATCGAACGGGGATGACGGACCGTGCGGGAAGGGGGAGGGAGAGGGAGGGGGGGTGGTTTGATGGAACGAGAGAGAGAGAGAGAGGGAGGGAGAAATTGTGCAAGAGGCAAGGGTATATGGCGAGTGGTCCGGGTGAGAGGGTTTCTAGGAGAGCCAAAGGGGCGCCCCAGCAAAACTGGGTCACTGGAGCTTCATTCACATTACGCGGCCATTCATGAGATCTGCGCTAACCGTTCGACTTTCGTCTGGTACACGGCGACGGACTCTCCAAAAGGGATCCCTCTCGTTTTCGTTTTCCTTTTCCTCCTCCCCCCCCCCCCCCCCCACTCTTCCTCATTCTCCTTAAGTTTTATTTTCTCGGAGAGAATGAAACGAAAAAGAAAAAAAAAAAAAATTTGCGAGACGAGCCGATCCAGGAGAGGTCTCACGCAGCTGACGTCACTGCGGGCACTGCGCCATTATTAGTTGCGTCAAAGCTGTCTTCAGGGATACGTCCGATACGATATTTTTTTTTGGATATTTGATCATTTCGGGGCATAGGAAGTTACGACGAAAGGAAAAATAATATATTAATAAAATTATACATATATGTATTTTTTTTGTTTTTTTTTTGTTTTTTTTTTTTTCGAAAAAAAAACGCGTTTTAGGCCAAACGAAACGCGCGCCTACTTTTTTTCAACGCTCACAGTGTTTGATATGTGACACGGGATTTTTGTGATTTTATTCAGACTTTTCAATTTGGGAGTTCATTTTTTGTTTGTAAAAAAATATTGTGAAGGAATATCGGTCCGAAAAAATGTGAAAACATTCTCGAGTGCCTTTCAGCGATAGTACGATAACATAAAAAATCGCGGGTCAAATCGGAGAGGTGACGTGTCAAACCCAGGTCGAATCGGCATGGAATGCCCCATATATATATATATTATTATTTATTTATTTATTTATTTATTTCGTTTGTATTGTATATATAATTTATGAGAAATGCAAACTTTATTTTTCTGAAAATGAAACTTCGAGAAACGTCGAAGCCTTTTTCGAATTCATTCGGTAATTAACGCGACGAGTCTGAATTAATAAAATTATGGATAAAAAAAAATTTTTAAATCAATTGTTTGGTCCAAAAGCGAATACGTTTTATGAGTTATAAATAATAACGAGAAAAAACGTAATCGCAATAAACTCTACGGTTAATAATGAAAGCTGGAAACGTAGATTGTTATCATTTTTTCACACGAGTAATTAATGATAAATTAAGATATTCAGGGCGTAATTGGATAATCGACACGAGCTGTGTAAAAACGCATTTGGGAATACAGCAGCCCTGAAACAAAATAGTCATTTCGAGGTATCGTAGTGAGTACGAAATTTGAAGAAGAATGGAACAACAAACATGGGCCAAGTTAAAATTTGTAAATGTAGGGAAAGAGGGGAGCAGGCATATGTGATAGTTTTTGATTGCATAAGAATAAAAGGCGATTCATACAGGAGAAAACGGATCAAGCATAAATATTAACAAAAAAGAAGGATATTGTTTAAAAACCTGCAAGGTAAATAAATAACAATATTGAAAAATAAAATTTGAAACGATTTAATAAAATAAATCATCGTTTTAAACAATCAAATGTTAAAAGTCAATATCTATACTTAGAAGCAAAGATCTAAAACAAGATATAAAAAATTGCCAAAAAGAAACGTTTTTCCTATTAACGTAAATAATAGAAGTCGAAATATTAAAATCAAAGGCACAAGAGTTTGAATCTCAAATACTGCAAAAATAGAGTTCTCATTATTCAAAATAAATAATAAAATTCAAAATAAAAAATAAATCAAAGATAGTGAATAAAAAACAATCGAGTAAATAATAAAAGTCGAAATGTCTAAATCAAAGAAACTATAGTTTCAAATGTTAAATACTGCCAAAATAAAGCTTTCATCATACAAAATAAATAATAAAATTAAAAATAAAAAATAAATAAAAAACAATGAATAATAAACAATCAAGTAAATAATAGAAGTCGAAATGTCGAAATCATACAAACAATAGTTTAAAATGTCAAATACTGCCAACATTTTCATTATTCAAATACGTAACAAAATTCAAAATAAAAAAATTAACAAAAAATAGCATCAAACGATAAATGCTACGAAAATGAAGTTTTTATTACTCGCCTCGACGAAATTAGTCACATCAAAGTTTCTCTTCGACAATAGAAATGACCAGTCCGATATTTTCCCATCAATTTTCTCATTACGTTTTATCGAGTGTGGTAATTATATTCGTGGACGGTTTCTTACGAGATTCATTAATGAGATTATTTAGGAAACGTAACGCGTTTATTCATGAATGAAGGAGTAGGAGGGGGTGGGGGTTTCAGCCGGATAGGGCATCAAAGTAGAAATAATTTGCGCGTCATACGAGTCCACAGGAAAGGGTATAGAAAATGCGTGCTCCGAACGAGATGAAGAGGTTGCAGGATAAATTTGAACCGGGAATTTCTCAATAAACTTTGTTCTCTCTCTCTCTCTCTCTCTCTCTCTCCTTCGGTCTCTGGGACTCGGATACGAAGCTGGGGGTCTGTCCGACCCAGATTCGCCCGGGCAATGACGTTGGGGATGACGTCACGACGATTGCGAACCAGGTCGCGAGGTCGTAGCACCCCGTCGTGGATTCTCGATGGCGGTGGTGCTGTGGCGCTGCCCGCCGCTTTCCGGCGGAAGGATTGATCGACGCCTCTCGTTCTCCCGTTGCTGCTCCGACACCGGATTGATGGAACGATTTACCGATCTAACCCCCTTCCCCCACCGCCGCCGCTCATCCCTTTTTTTCGCCTTTCTATAGTTATTACGGTACGCTGGTAAACGTACGAAAACGCGCGATACCACCGGGCCAGGAAAAACATGGTCGACGTTGCCCGCGGTCAGGAACGAGTGACCGAACGATACGAATTATCTACGCTCGGGTGGAGGCCCGATACGATTATCGTCTTTCCATTCCTCGTATCGCTATGGAAATTCTTTTTATATTTCTATTATTGTACGAATGTTTATTTTTCATTTGTTAACGAAATATTTGCCATTTTTTGGGCTATTTGATCGTTTTTGGGCTATTGATCGTTTTTGGGTCATTCGAATATTTATCATTTTTTTGTTCTTCGAAAATTGATTTTTTTTTTTTCGTTTGAAAGTTTTTCATTTTTTCGTTCCTGGGAAATTGTTTATTTTTGTTAGGGGTCAGAAGTGTTTCCTGTTTATTATTATCGAAGAATATTTTCTTTCGGTTATTGTCCAAAAACTTTCTCATTGTCAGTCTCGACCGAAATCATCGCATCCGAAATCGTTGTCTTTCCATTCCTGGAATTGTTATGAAAACTCTTTTTTCTATTTTTATTATTATACGAATATTGATTTTTATTTTGTTTTTTTTTTTCAAATATTTTTTGCAATTTCAGTAATTTTTTGGTTATCCGAAGATTTATCGTTTTTGGGTTTTGGCTCAAAAGTGTTTCCTGTTCATTATTATCGACAAATATTTCATTTGAATTATTGCCTCATAACTTTCTGACCCTGACTCTCATTCGAAAGTTTCTCCTTCTTGTACCAATAATTCGAAAGTTTTCAAAAATTATAATTTTTATTCGCAGATTCCTTTACGTTTATGATTACTCAAAAACGTCATATTTCTTATCATCCCCAAAATTCTCAATTCCTATGTTTTTTTCCGAAATTTCGAAGAAAGGGTAGTTTTGATATTCAGTGCCACGATCAATAGCAATAATATTTATTGTTAATCGAAAATCAAAATAAAAATAACCAAGACTGAAAGTTTACTCCGAGCTTTGCGAACGTAATGAATAATTTACCTTCATTACCATGATCCGAATCATCATCATCATCATCGTCCGACAATCCCATTAGCTATTATTCCTGATCCCGATCCATTCTGCTATTCTCCAGTTCTTGGCTTTTCTTTCTATCGAAAGTGGAACTTTTTCTTCCGCTTTCCATCCAGTAGACGAACGTTTCTCAACAATCGATGAAATCTCGGATACTTGATGGATCGACGATAACGACGGAACAAAGGGAGATGCAAAGAGATAGAGAGAGAGAGAGAGAGAGAGAGAGAGAGAGAAAGAGAGAAGCGAGTCCTCGCGTCAACGACGGCGGACACGGCGGCGGTAAGCTCCGGGTTGGCGAGAAGGACGGAGGGTGGCGCGAGGAAGGAGGTACGGGTCGGTTTCTATATTTGGAATGTGGGTCACCCATAAACCCGAGTTCGTCCCGTGACGTCACAGGATCTTGTCGTCCTAGCAACACGGACGCCGGGTCACTCACCTCTGCGCCCCCTATTCGCCTCACGCGCGCAAACACACAAACGCACACTATTGCACGTGCATTAATATTTCCACCGGAGCTGTGTATTCGTTCGATTATTCTACCCCTTATCGAATCTTCGCTCAACATTTTTGATTATTAATCAAAAATTTCCGATTATCGGTTACTGTAATTTTTCAATTTTGATCAATGAAAAACGGCTTGGTGATTTTTTTGGGACCAAATATTAGTAATAGGGAATACATAAATAAATCTAAACAAAGAAGAAATTTGCGAAATATTAACGAACGTTTTCTAATTTCTTTTATTATCTAAAAATGTTACATTATTGGTTATTCAAAAGTTTCGAATTTCTTTTATTTTCTAAAAATATATTATTTATCGTTATTCAACGATTCATGATTTTGCATTATTAATATTTTTTTAAAATTAATATATTATTAATATTTGTAAATATATTGTATACGATATACAGTATAATTACAATACATTGTAAAAAGTACCTATTTATAACTATTTTATTAATATCTGTATTACTATTTTATTTTATTTCCATTATTATTATTATTATTATTTTTAAATTCATCCCTTTTTATCTTATCGAAGAATATTTTGTTTTTGCTATTACCCAAAAACTCTAAATTGTTCCTCCCCTTCAAAAGTTATTTCATTCAAAGCCTTAACGAACGATCGTACCCTTAAATCTTAACGATAAAGACCCAGTAAACCCTTACCGATTTTATGCAGTGAAATATCGGTAACGCCGATTTTCGGAACACGAATAAACTGAAACTGAACGAGTAAAGTGAAGCTATTCCTATATCTGTGCAATATTACCAATCACATTGGTGATTATTAGAGATAAAGGGCGTGTTGAGTGTTTACCGATCTTACGAAACCAAACATCGGTAACGATAGTCACAAGCTCGCTAGTGTGCTATAATTGGAATGCAATTACCGTAGTACTTATGTAGAGAGTGCGCGCGTATAAACGTCTATCGTATCGTACGTTGGATCCAGCAAAAATAGATTTGATTGCCGACGGAAATACTGAACCATGAATGTTAATGAGAATTCTCGGTGCATCGTGATGCAATCGAATCGCGTGTATCCGCTATTTTTTTTTTTTGTTATATATACTTCATACAATTTGTGAAATGTCTGCACAATTCGATCGGCGTTACTGTTGGTCTGGCACGTCAAAGAAATTCGCGTGGTTGAAATTAAAGAATAATTAATTGTTCCTTTTCGAAGTAAATTTGTCAAATTAATTTATTTTTTCTTGGAGCCCGAGAGGGGGTGGGGGTGGTTGAGAAAGTGAAGAAAATGTATTTAAGAGATGATCACTGTGCAACGATTTTTTCTCCCGCCAAAAAGTCATATATATATGAAACGTCATGATTTATTTTTTACCGACTGTAGGTTGAGTGCGTCTCTTCAAGCAGCGCCGACGGTAGAGGCTAAGCTAAACTTTTTCACTCCGCGAGTCATCGGTAAGTGCTGATAACACAGAATGGTGTTTTTTTCGTATGACAAAAATGAGCGTAATAGTTATCGTGGATAAGTCAAGTATCATCATTATCGACGGTGAATGAACTCTCCTTTATCGATATATTGGATAATACATTTTTTTCTTACTTATCGACGGTCGGTACATTTCAGTTGAATTTCAGCGATCGACTTTTTATAGTTGCTCGATCGGTGACTGTGCACAATCGACAACGACAATTCCATTCTTCTCGAACGTTTTCGAGTTTCGTACAAAGAGCGACGAATTTCGAATTCTACGTCGAGAAAAGTGGGCATCGTTGGAAATAAAATTGAATTTCAATATCGATCGAGAACGAGTCTCGATGCGAAAGAGAAATGAAAATGACGGAGCTCGGTGATCTCCGAAAAACAGTAGCGGATTTTCCCTTGATTCTCTATGAATTTATCGAAGCGCGTATTCGAAAGTATTCGGCCTTTTCCGGTTTCCCTCGATGGTTCGCGAGGGAGCTGACGAGAATATTCCGTTTGAGGAGGCGATGGCCCCCCGGTGTAACGCGTATACGCGCGAGATCGCCTCAACGCCCGAAATTGCCTCGAGAAAATCTCGCAGGCTCGCCATCCTTGGTGATAGGATCGGTCGTTTTTTTTCCTAGCGTGCGTTCCTGCCAGACACACTCGTTTATAGGCCGCGTGGGAGCTCTTGCACCCACTCATGTGAATGCGCATGCGTTGGTTCAGCAGTGCCGGGAGCGGGTAGGAGAGGGGCCGGCGGCGGGGGTGGAAGGGGCGCTAGGGATCATGGCGGGGAGATGTGAACGGTAGGATGAGACTACTACATAGAATCAAAAAGATAACGAAGAATAAAAAAACAGAACGATGATCCGGCGAGGCCCATGCGATTCTTTCAAACAGCCATCAACGGTCGTACCAAACAAAAAAAATCAGGAAACAAAGAAATGGAAACAAAAAGGAAATCGTGTTCAGCGAGCACGTACGAGAACGATGTTGTTTTCCTCTCTCTGCTACTTTTCACTCGCCGCTAGGGTTCCTGAAACAATAGTGAGCCCGCCACTTTCGAAAATAAACATCAAACACGAAGGTAATAATAATAACGGCACGTGACGAAACGCAAAACACTTTCGACGCATACGCTTCAACGATATATTTCAGTATCGCCATAATGAAAGAAAACCTCAACTGGAAAAGAGGAATTTCGAGAAATATCGATGAAAAAAATGATCCTGTTCAGATATGTCGAACAGGAGGATATATTTTGTCGCGTGTTAATTTAGGCAGTCGGCCGCGTGCGCGGAGTAGCGGACTGCGCAGCCCGTTCCCCGTATCGCTCCATCCCCACCCTTCCACGAAACGACGGTACCTTCTCAACGTAGGATAGGCTCGGGATCTCGCGACACAGAGCCCCTCCCTTTCGCACGATGCCTGCCCGGCGTTCCGCGCGATCGCCTCCTGCCCCCCTTACCCCTATCGCCCCACCGCCGCTCTCTCGACCCTCGTCAAGTAACGCCAGGCTTGCCAATCTGGGAAAGTTAACTTTGAATTTGAACTTTGCGAAATTAGAGCTCGTTGGTTACGGAACTAGACCGTACCAGGCTTTATTAGGAAAGTCTCGAAGGAAATAATTTTTCTGGTGAAATCTAAAAAGTGAATGTCTTGGAGGGACTAATGAAAAGAAGAAAGAGAGACGACGTTAGGGATCCGACGAAGAAAAATTGCGAAAGAAATACGCGGTGAGGGAAAGAGACAATATCGCCATTTCGCTTACACTTCCGGCTATATTTTTATCTTCCTTGATTCCTCCATTCTCTCGTCCGTTTAACGAACTCTCGGCTATCGGCTGTCGCATAAGAGTTATTCAGTTTAAATGAAATGTAGCGGCGGTTATTTGACGGGTTCGGAGCGGTTACTTAACCGCGCGTCACTGGGGCAACGTGGTAGCAGCTCGATCGTCGACGTCAACGTCGTTCCGGCGCATCGACGACGTACCGTGCGGAGGTTGTAATCGGTGACGCGAGCGACGACAGGAGGCGCGACGGTGTACTCTTCGGTGACGATTCAACCCGATAATCATTATAACAACGAAAACAAGGAGCGGTGACGTAGAGGGACGCGCGGTGTGTACAGCGGTGAAAAGAAGCAGCAGCGGTGGATGAGCGCACGCGCGAAGCGTTTGAGGGGCATCCGAGAAGATGGTGGGACTATGGTTGAGGGGACTCGGGCGCGACCGTAGTGGGGGAAGTTACGGTAGCGGGCGCTGCGAGCGAAACGACACTGGTATCGCGCCTCGAGCCGGCGGGTGGTGAGGATCGTTTCAGCGATCCGTAACAAGAGTGCGTTTGCGTATACCCGACTCTGGTGGTGTATCACCGATCGGAATCACCGTTGTCCAATTTTTGTTCCGAAAGAAGACAAAACTCGGTGATTCGTCGAGTGAGTGAGATAGACAGTGCTCGGGGTTCGATAAAACGAAGTTGGGTTAGAACGAGTCGGGAAGCGTCTAGTCGATCGTACAGGGGATACGGCGCGAACGAGTCCCTGTCTTTTTGGCCCTACGATATTCGATACAAAATGCGGTAATACTCGTGTTCAACGTTTACCCATTTTTTCATCTCCATCTCGCTCCGTCTCTCTTTCACTCTCGTTGGAGTTTTTTTGTGTTCCTTCTGTGAAATGTGCAACGAAGCTTCGAGACGGGAGCGTTAGCCGGATAATGAGAGGAGAAACGGGAATGAGAATAACGGGAAGTACGACGACGACGACAATGCGAGAAAGTGAATATTCTCAAACACGAGCGTGTTCGTTTGTTCGCTTCAGTGAAAAACGAGGCGGTTGCACGGTTATCGGACTATCCGACGCGGCTTCATCCTAGTCTCGATGTGTGCCCCCGTTAACCGGCCACGACGACAACGACGATGATGATGATGATGTTGATATCGGTCCCCGAGTGTACTATCGTGAATTTGTGCCAGAGTGCGGTAATGGTCTCGTCCCATTGACGGTACTAACCGGCGGTGATACTTCGCGCGAGAACTCTCGACTTGTGATTTATACATTTTTTTTTCTTCATCCCGAACGCGTTTTTTTTCGTTCATCCATACGCGTGCGCGCGCAATTGTCGCAGAGTTTACGAAGGAAACGAGAGTCGCGTGTTTTTTAACGGATTTGTAACACTGCCACCGCCCGGACGCGGCTCGTGCGTGCGTGTTGTTTGTGTGTGCGTGTGCGTGCGCGTGTGGGTGCGCGGTCGACACGATGCAGGCGGAAACGACCGCGACTACCGCGACAACGACGACAACGATGACAACGAGAAAGGAGGAAGAAGAGATGGCCGAGCGAGAGATCGACGACGACGGGGTTCTTGTTGCCAGGCTCGGGAGTCCCTTCAAGGGACAGATCAGAAACACCGAGGACGGCCTAGTCGGTCCCTGCGGCAAGAAACGCTGCGCCGATCGATACGATAGCTCCGAGAGCTCCGACAGGTGAGAGAGACGGAATGATTTTTACTAGAGGGCTCTTACACCAATGGGCGTGCGCGCGCGCCTTTAGTCGTAGCGGTATGTTCGCGCGGATCCGAACAAAAAATTTGCACACCTTCCGCTTTGATGGAACGAATGGAGATAGCGGAAGGTGAAACTCGATCGGACGGAAGTAGGATTGTGCGAGGTTCTTACCTCGATGCGACGGAGATCGCGGTTAAATCTTTCGCGGCGTTGCGCCTGGGAATAAAAATTCGAGTAGGGAAGAACTGACGGTTGGCGATCTGTGGTCGTTATTCACGATCGGTAGCGTAGCGATTTTTTCACAACAACCGAGACACCGGCAAACTGTCGATTTTCGTCGATCGGCAAAATTCCGATTTTCACCGATCGGCTGTTGATTCGTTCGAACCGATCGGCGGTATTCCGATTTTTATTGATCGGAATGTATCGATTCTCGAAAGTGTAGAATCCACCGATTTTCTGTCGATCGGTAAACTCTATCCGGAAACAAAAATCAACGATTTTGGGACCATTGATCCGAATATTATTTTTTACCTTCGAAGAAAACCGACCCCTTAGGTATTAAAGAACTCGTTGCTAGGGCTTCGGTAAAAATCGCGTAGCTCGCGCGGGAGCGTGAAATATCGTCGCGCTCGATTTCCCCGTTTCGGGGAAAGTCGAGGCCGCGTTTTCCCGAGTTTCTCGGATGAACGTGCGCGATCGAGGGGGCGCTGCGCCCTCGCGAGGCCGACCAAGGTTTTTCTATTCAGGGTTCCGTGGCTACGAGGAGCCCTTACAATTTCGCGTCACGTCCGTTCGATCATCGCGGCTGAGCCCCGTAGCGTCCTGTTCCAACTCGTTGGGATGCTACGAATAATTATTTATATTTCATTCTATTATATCTATCATTACATTTATTATTTTCGGTAACTAAAATCGAAGGAAAAAAAAAAACGTCGGGTTTTTTAAGTTCATCATACAAAGGCTTCGAGAATCATTGTTATCGTAAAGCGAAATTAATTTTAATAATTGAACTCGTTAAGACTCGTAATTGTAATGATTGAATTTTTAAAGAATCGGTGTAACAATTTATTTTCCGAAGATTCGTATTGATCGAAATAATTGAACGCGTGAAGAATTCAAGTAATTGTAATAACCGAAGTTTTGTAGAATTGAATTAATTGTAATAATTGAACGTGCGAAGAATTTAAGTAACAGCAATAATCGAACTTTTCTAGAATTGAATTAATTCTAATAATTACACTTCGAAGAATCGAATAAGTCGTAATAATCGCGAACTTTTAACGAATCTACTGAATTGTATCAACCAAACCTTCAAGCGATCGGAGCGTTTACAATAATTGAATTTTTTGAAAAAAAATCGAATCGATCGTTACGAATGAACATTTGAACGATCCAATTGAAAGGAATGATGAAACTTGCCAATAATTTCATTATAATCGTGACAATAAAATTCCCGATGAATATAATAAATTGCAATAATCGGAGTGAAATTGAAATCGAATAATTGAAAATTGGTGTTCGCGCCGCTCGGGAAAACAATTCAGAGCTAAGAGACAGTTCTCTCGCTTCCAGTACGACCGAATCTTCAACTCGAGAGGTGACGAGAGAAAAATCGCTTTTTCCTCGCGTTATATTCAATTATATCCGCGGGTACGCTAAGTTCGCGTAGGGTGTGTAATATAGAGCGAATGGACGCGTGCGAGGGAAAAGGACGGACGGTTTGGTCATCGACGGGGAGTGCGAGAGAGAAAGAGAGGCGGCGGGGTCGTTGCACTGCGTAGTTACGCGACGGATGGTACACGGATGCGTGCAGTTGCCTCGTCGCTCGTCTCTAGTACAGACCGTGTACTATACGCTTGCTCATATATATATTTTTATATAATACGTCGTACAGTTCGATACAGAACAAATCCGACAAGAATTTCGCAAACTTCCTCGTGAAATTTTGCATCGTGTCGAATTTGGCGATAAAGCATTGCGTATAGCAAACGTGAGAAAACGTTAGCTTCCAACAACCCTCCGACCATTTTTTATTCTCCACGATCAAAAAGGAAAAATCTATCGTATTTTTAATTTTGTATTTTTTTTTTTTTTTTTTCGTTTTTCGCAACATTATTTTTTTACAGACTCGTCGATAGAAATGTGAAAAGACGCAATGCACAAATGAATTTCTTGTTACAATTTGAAGAGAAACGGCAATACTCGTGGCGAGACTGTTTCGAGTGAATCGGCTCGACGACTCGTCCGAACCATCTGTGTTTGCCCCGTCTAATTATGTCGTTTCTATGTAGATTCTCACAAAACTGACGACAGTTAGGGAGATACATGAGGGGGGAGAGAGAAAAAGTAACTGCAAATCGAAAATGACTGATAATAATGTTTAATTAATGGTAATTAACATTTAAAAACGGAAATGATAAATCTATTTATAAAATTGGGATGTATACTGGAATCGCTATTGATTATCATCAATTGATACAATGAAAAATTGTATCGAATGTTGAAACTAAGAAATATATACAACGGGAGCTCGAGGTAAATAAGTACGCGCTTGAAAAATACAATCTCGATACGTTCAATGAAAAATTGAAACTAAAAGTATGAAATCCAAAATAATTAATAATAAAACTTTCAAAAATACAATCTCAACGAAAAATTAAGACTAAAATTATGAAATTCAAAATAATCTAAAATGAAATACAAAAAAACTAAAATTTTAACGAAAACCGAAACTAAAAGTATGAAATGCAAAAAAAAAAATCATTGTCATCGTGCGTCACGCATGCGAACATCTATAACCCAAAAATTCAATTAATTCAAAAAATTAACTTTTTCGTTCGTTCAAATGATCCCATAAAAAAAAAAACAAACAATTCTTCAATTCTTTGCGAGTTCAACTTTCAAAGTACTTTTTCATTTTCTACAAAGATCGATCTTCCAAAGACCTCTTTTCGAACGATTGCATAGAAGAGAACACGACGCGGGTGATTTACGAAAAAGAAAGATTACAGTCCCTAAAACTGGAATGGAGTTGTCGCAGGCGGAAAAGGGTATTTTGTATCGCCCAATATGTATGTATGTGTATATATATATATATATATATATATGCCAGTATCTCTTCATACACGCACACCTCGCGGCGTGTCAATCCCTGTTGCACTCTCGCTCTTTTCTTCATATATACAGGGTGTCCCAGCTAAGAAGGTCATCCGTGAAATGGGGGGTAGGGGGTGAAATTCTAAGAAGATCGATATAAGCATGTATGGGTCCCAGATCAACCCCTGAATTATTATTAATTTTTTA
>JAPYZI010001764.1:0-28927 GCA_030523105.1 Ophioninae sp. A BG-2022a | reverse complement strand
ATACACACAATAAATTTCATTCCAAGCGGTTGAACAGTATGGGAGAAATTGGATTTTAAAATTTCGATGTGGCTAGGAACGCATTCGTCATTCCCTTAAATGAAAAAGTGGGTTTCTGGTAAAAAAAAGATAACTACGAATGTCGACCGTGCTTCTAAAACGCTAATTTATCCACTCGAAATGAACTGTAGCGATTGTCGGTAACATACCGATAACCGACAACTTTAGCGACAATTCCAAATTTTCATCGAGCCTGATATTGCAATTGTTTTTATTCATTTCGCAATCAACCACATATGATTGACGAACAATAAGCAATAATATTGAAAAATCAAACTCAAATCGATAACTTATGGACCATTTTTGACGGTTATTTTTCAAGAATGATTCCACGAACGATCAATTGCTCTCTCCCAATCAATCACAAATGACTCACAAACGATTAACGCAAAAAGAAAATGTCAACGTTCACAGTTGAATCTTCAAGTTCACACATCTGTCATTCCGCTTTAAATGACTAACGGCTCTTTCTCCAGGTTGGACACAAGATTTTATCGGTAGCGGGCAAAACAAATTTGAAGAGGGTTACCCTCGAGCTCGGCGGTAAAAGTCCTCTAGTCATATTCGACGATGTTGATGGTTAGTACGATTCAATGTGCGAAGGATCGCGCACTTTTTACGAAAAAATCGTTTGCTTGTATGCAATTTTTTATCCTAACCCAATACTTCTTCTTAATTAAAAAAAAAATGGTAACATAGTCGCTCAAGCAGCCGAAGTGGCGCACAACGCACTCTTCTTCCACTCCGGCCAAGTTTGCGTAGCCGCGTCACGAACGTTTGTACAGTCCAAAATATACGATGAGTTCGTCAAGCGGTCGAAGGAATTGATACGCAAGATCAAGGTCGGCGATCCGTACAACCCGAAAACCACCCAAGGACCACAGGTCGACAAAGATGGGTTTGACAAAATTGTACGCTTAATAGAATCGGGAAAAGCGGAAGGTGCCGTTCTAGAAGCCGGTGGTGAACGCGAGGGAACGGTTGGTTACTTCATCAAGGTAAATAGATAATGACAATAAATTATTATCTTCAATTAGAAATAATAATACTTTCTTATTCTACGAAGTTATTTTAAAAAATGGAGCGACGTTCTTGCTAATGCTACGGCCACTACTTATAATTGTTATTACTATATAAAATTATTAAACAAAACAACTGAATAATGGCCATTTTAATATTGATCGAAATTTCTTTCACAATTCAAGCCTACGTTGTTCACAAACGTCAAAGATAACATGAGGATTGCGAAAGAAGAAATATTTGGGCCTGTACAATCGATCATAAAGTTCGATACTTTCGATGAAGTGATTGCTCGTGCCAACAACACATCTTACGGACTCGCCGCAGGCGTTGTCACCAACGATATTAACAAAGCGATCCAGTTCGCCGAGCGCATAGAAGCCGGAATCGTATGGTAATTATCAACCACTGTTAGCGTGCAGAGATGATAACCACAAAAAAGAACGACGTCGGTCCGTCTGCCAAAATCGTCGTATGCATTTTTTAAAGTTTTTATTCGCTAGATGGCCTTAAAATCGAATTGCGCATCGAGTACAAACATATTTATGTGTTATTTACCGATAGAAATTGATTTAACGGAAATAGAAATCCATAATATTGAAAAGTCCGTCAATCATTAAATAAAGTAGTTTATTGTCTATCCTGAAAACTTGACGAAAAACACATTGCGGTTTTGGCAAACGTAACGACGACGAATCAAAGAGAAATAGTTATTTTCGCACGCCACTAGTGGTTGAATGAGAAATTTCGTGATTACACGGTTCCAGGGTGAATCATTATGGTGCAATCACACCCCAAACGCCTTTCGGAGGATACAAAAATTCCGGTATCGGACGTGAAAAGTGAGTATACACTTATAAAAAAAACATTCGGAAGAATATATTCTGATGATTTTTGGACAAAATATTCCGCAATTATTAGTCCACGTATAGTGCTGAATAATCATTGTTCGTTGAATGTAAATTCTGATAATTTGAAAAGCCATCTTTTTTTTAAGGAGTTGAACAATCGATTAAATAAATTATGTTTTTACGGAAGTAAACCCCTTTACCTGCGTCTTTTTATAAACATCGATTTTCACGAATTTTCAGCGGTTACGAGGGTTTGGAACACTATCTGGAAACGAAGACGATCTCGATCAAGGTCGGTCAGGTTAATTGACTCGCAAAGTCAAAAGGAAGGATCGTCGATTCAGAAAAGGTCGTCAAGGTTAATTAGTACAGATGAAGAAATTGAGAAGCTTATTGTAAATTTTGATAACGAACAAAAATAAAAAAAGATCAAGAAAAAATCCTCCGAAACATCTCATCCGAACGATCCCGAGGTTGTTACCCAACGATAAATACCTCATCGGTATGGAAGTTTGTCGACGAAAAACGTGCGGAATGTTTTGCATGGATGAAACGATACACGGCTACGGAATTTTGATTAAATATATTCCGTTGATCGGAAATCCGATTATGAACAATACTGTAATCGAAATATTTTCAACCAAGATTATCCTCACATTATATTGCCTCGTCGTAGAACGTTCCTCGTAGTGTGCAAATGCTACGAAACACTGTTTTACCGACCGTGCTCCGACTGTTGCCGTGATGAAAGCTTCGACATTTCACCAGGCGCTGCAAATTCTCTGATATATTTTGGCACGACCGGGGAAAACATACGTATTTTGCTCTCGATGAATCTCCGTAAAGTCTCATTCAGCGTCAATCAACGAGATTAGATCGGCTGTGCACGACTGGACCAACGGATGCAGCGATTTCGGAGTGTGTGTTATTTTGCGGGATCGCCATTGGTGGTATTTGAGTTCGTTTTTTCCGTTGCGTTTACGCGTGTTGCGAGGGAGTGGCACGACAGGATTTATCTACGTTACCAGCGAATAAAGAGCATCACGTTTTTTTCTCTTCCCCACTCCAATTCTATGATCACTGTTAAGTGACAACCGGCATGATATAAAAAGCTGTCCGATCTGCTGCGGCTGTCTTGTCTGCCCGAGTCGACGAAACAATCCTTTTGCTTTACAATTGCAACGAGATAATCATTACACTTTTTATTTCGCAAAATGGGCGACCCAAATCCAATCATCAAGTATACACAGGTAAACATTATTCAACTACGATTGTGCTTCACCGCATTGCCTAAAGTACCATGTTATTTCATAGGAATATTTATTCAATCTGACTAATTTGTATCTCGCGCAAATAAAACCGAAAATGTGAATTTACTCGTTATCTATTAAACTTATATTGTTCGTAACTATGGTGACAAAACTCTCATCGTACTTCTTTAACTATCGACCAATTTCAATCGCAATTAACCATCATAAAATGGACTCGAATTATCTATTCCTCGCCATGATGTCTCGCATTGGAAATCCGTAACTTTTTGACCAAATCTCCTACATGCCCACAACCGTTGAATTTTTATTTTTTATTCGACCAAAAAACATCGAAACTTTTGACAGCTCATTTATTCCCGTTTCGTAATAGAAATTAATTAATTAATATATACTTGTATCTTGTAACATAATTAAATTTTTATAGATGCATACAAACTTTGATAAGTCTTTATAAATAAATGGCTAGCCAAAATCGCGGTTTTTGTTCGCTAATCTTTTTGGCTGTTTCGAGTTATTTCTCATTTAAATACAAATATCATTCATAATTACACAATTTATGTTTAATTGTAATAAAATTTAATAGATTATTAATCAACAAGCCCAGTTAAATCCAATTGATCGATCCCATTATTTGTAATTAATTAATTATAATATTGCCCGCAATTAATTGTCACTGAAAATTAAAAAAATTAATTTCTTTAACGTTTCGAGAACACATAACAATAACACTGTAAATTTACGTTAATTAAACGTTCGTTAAAATTTTTCATTCGGTGTAACATCAATTAGAACCTTATACAATTAAATACGAAAAATACACAATTACATTTATCGTGTAAAAATGTATACATTATTTGCATAAAAATAAAAATCGTTTTAGGCGTTTTTGCAGCGCCACGATTTCCGTAAAAGTATCTCTCAGCTCGATTTATGACTATTATTATGATTAGTGTTATTTTCGTCTACCGCTTATTGAAATATGATCCACCGATACTTGAGTCGCATTAACCGGTTACAATCGATACTCCGGAATAACAATCACGCGAACCTAAAATGTCAATAATTATATACGACTTGTGAGGCTTGTCGAGTCGACCAATAAATATTTATCAGGTATTACATTATCCGCGTCAACGCCGGAGCGTAGCATGAGTGTCTCGATAAAAAATACGGGTGCTCCTGCGTCGTGTTACAGATATTCATAAACAACGAGTTCGTTGATTCCGTTAGCGGCAAGAAGTTTCAAACGATCAATCCAGCGAACGAGGATGTCATTGCCGAAATATCAGAGGGAGATAAGGTACACCGTTATCGAAAAGCATTTCGAGAATTTTCTGTACCGCGGGAATCAATATTTGTTCGTATTGTTGTTTTCCTCCGCGACGCAAGGCTGATATCGATAAGGCAGTTGCCGCGGCGAAAAATGCATTCGGGAGGAAATCAATATGGCGTAATTTGGACGCGTCCGGAAGAGGCGCTTTCATCAACAAGGTGAAGTTAATTTTATTCGTTTCTTTTTTTATCAATGATTTTCTTCGCATTTGTTAAATTGAATTTTTTATACATTGCCGTAATAAATTATGTGTATACGAAATAATAGAAAAATGAAAGATCGTGAAATAATAGAAAATTGAAAGTTCGATCACATTTGTATGTAGATCTCGCGATCTCGCGAACACCTGATTGTCTTTCACAAAAGTTCTATTGTAGACTTCCGCATTTATGAATTGTTTGACCGATCCGCTATTTTTCGAATAACATTTAAATCAACACCTTTTAAGAATACTGCTGATGTGGCTGCATGCCTCGTATGATTATTATTTATCGTGTATTATTAGAAAGTGCATTATAAATACTCTTTTTTTAAGATAGTATTTATTTATTTTTAATAATTATTGAGCTACTATTATTGAATAAATAAATAATAAAAAGGTTGGAATAGAAAATTGACACTCATGGAGTATAAATTGGTACTCACATTGACAGTGAAATAAAAATGCAGAATTGAATTATATAATTCTGCGTTTCATTTGATCAAATATTTTCATATCATATGATAATGTTGCAACAATGTTATGTTTAAAGCGTTAAACAGGCTTGTAAAATCCCACGGAATGCTCGCATACTCTTAAATCCTTCAAAAATGTGAGTTCGATTGTTTACGTACAACAGTTTTTATATTTGGATCAATTTATATAGATATATATATATAAATATATATATACAAAGAAAGCAAAAAAACGTGCTCAGGCTTAAATGTCGACAATTGAAAAATATGATATGATAAAAAGAAGAAAGGAAAGGTGATCATTTTTATTACAATCATAATATTATTTGTTATGCCAATAAGAGATTACCAATGAAAATAAACACTGAATGATTGAAACAAAATTATGCTTGATAAATAATCCGTAAAATATCATATTTCGTAAAAAATAGTAACGTTTGTCATATTGTTTTTGGACAACGCGATGAAAGATTAATTTATTATTATTAAAGAGATATTTATTTATACGCCAAAATAACTCTGCTGGAAACTTTACGAATCAAGTAACATATAAATAGTAAAGAGCAATTTTCGCTGTTTGCCGAATTCTTTAAAATGAATTTCACAAATCAAAACGACACGACGTACTTTTGAGAAACGTAGAGAAATCAATGTTTACGCCGAACTGATAATTTACTCACGAGGCTGCGTGTTTCGATTGCAAAAAAATCAGTTGGCTGATCTTATCGAACGTGATCAAGCATACATCGCAAGTATCGAGTCTCTCGACAATGGAAAAACATTTACGAGTTCCCTCGGCGATGTCGAGGCGAGTGTGGGAACTCTGCGTTACTACGCCGGCTGGTGCGACAAAGTACGAGGCGCTACAATTCCAACGGGTAACTATCTCGTGACTGTAATATCGGCTTTGTATTCGCCCGTGAAAAAAGCAAAAAAAAACTAACAAAAGAAAACGCTCTCCCCGAATTATCGCAATTGTTTAAAAACAATGCTCGGTTTTTTGTTTTCGCTTGGAAAAAAAAAAATCGCTGTTTCCCCCTTAATTATTCACTGCACGCTGAAGTTGTTTGGGCTTGATAGTGAGACAGCAATGTGCGCCGATAATACGATTCCCCAACGTTAATCACCGTCTTTTTTCTCCGACTCCGCTTTGGATATTTCCCCCTTCTTGGTGGCTGGCGATAAAGGAAAAGACTCGTTGAATAAGAGATAAACCTGACCGTGACAATTCGTGTATAGAAATGAATAGCAATTTTGCACAAATCGAATGGCTCACTGCTCGGTTCATTCTCTCGTGACTTTATGCTGTCTCATGTTATAAGAGATCGCCCAATGAAAAAACCTTTTATAAGTAGTATTATGTAAATCATAATTAAAATTGATTCTCGAAAGATTGAAAATGCTTATTAGAGTGGAGTTTAATCCACGTCTGAAATCCATAGTGTATATAAATTACGCTCGAAACTGCAGCGCAATTATCGCGATCAAAGAATGATTCTAATTTGGAACTCAAAATGATCATTTTTGTTGCAAAACGAATTTGTAGGTTTAATGATTGTAGAATTTGTAAATCTTAAATATACGAATTTGATTGAAATATACAAATTGACTAATTTAATTTGCAGAATACGATTCCAAATTTAATTAATATAATCGTAAAATTTATTCATTTCAAATTGGAATTTGTAATTCTAAGGATGATTCTTTAAATTTCCAAATTCTGAAAATAAAATGACAAATTCTAATCTCAAACGTACAAATTCTACGATTATGTGAATTAAATTTGTAAAACGTATTTCGTAAATTTACGATTTATAGATATGTAAAATAACAGTGCCGGAATGATGATGAAAACGATGATTTTTCAGATGGAGGAAATTTTGCGCTGACTATCAGAGAACCTGTGGGTGTGGTAGGCCAGATTATACCATGGAACTATCCACTGATGATGTTGGCATGGAAATGGGGTCCAGCGTTGGCTGCTGGTTGCACGATTGTTTTGAAACCAGCGGAACAAACGCCACTTAGCGCTCTTTACGTTGCGTCGCTGGTGAAAGAGGCTGGTTTTCCACCAGGTGTAATCAACATAGTACCGGGATACGGGCCAACCGCAGGTGCTGCACTTGCCGAACATCCGGACGTTCGTAAGATCGCATTCACCGGATCTACCGAGGTACCATTTTTTTGGTAGCGGTTTTATTCAAGTTTGGTTCACGCGTTTATTAACGAAACCGATAATGGATGTAACTCTAGTTATATAACCCGACAGGATAAGAACGTACAATGACGATATCGCTAATTATTAATTTAGCCCAATGATCTGCACGCGGCTTCCTTCGCGTGTAAGTCAGGAATCAATTTCAAGGCCACGCAATAGGAAGACTAACCGGCACGCCACCGCTAACGATATGGCATAGCACGTTTGTAGAATTTCGCGGATTTCCCTAGATACGCGACGAAATGGAATCCATCGAGGCGTCAACATGTGTTTTCAATGCAGCTACGCAGCTCTGCTTCTCTCCGTGACACTAGCCAAACTTTTCATTTTCTATTTCACTTCTTGTTTCAATCACGAATTCAGCGTGGTAAGAATGTCGAGAAACTTGATCACTGGAGTTCGTCTATCGATTTGACGTCGTCTGAACACATTTCGTGAATTCCTGAAGAGCCGTTAAGGAGCCGTAATTACAATCGTGTTCTACCATACCGACGGCGATAATGTATTGCAACGTCTGAAACAGATGATTGATCGACAGTATTTATCCCTTAATATAACAAACAATACGAAAGGATACTGTGTGAATTTTTCGTATCTCGTTCCAGATCGGACACAAGATTATGGAAGCATCGGCGAAGAGCAACTTAAAACGTGTCACCCTTGAACTTGGTGGCAAGAGCCCTCTTGTTATTTTCGAGGATGCTGATGGTAAGAATTCCTTTACTGACTATCCTTTATCCGGAGCTTCCGAAATATTGTATCATCTCGGATAGTGAAAAACGAAATTATTTCTACTAACAGAAAAGAAAGAATATAAATAAATTAAATAGGAAAATTAAATAATAGAAACTTTCCATTCCCTTCCATGTTTGGATTTCGAGTTTAGCATTTCCGATCCTCGAAATAACAGTACTATCAACACCTTTTAAGAATCACGAATAAAATACAAACTTTTCTTCTAAAACGGTATTCTATTCTGAATCGGCAGTTGTCGAAGCCGCGAGTATTGCCCACGACGCTTTATTTGGCAATCACGGTCAGAGTTGCTGCGCAGGCTCCCGTACATTTGTGAGCTCTAAGATCTACGACGAATTCGTCGAGGAAGCGAGGCGTTTAGCGATTGCAAAGAAAGTCGGCGATCCGTTTGATCCCGAAACCGATCAGGGGCCACAAGTCGATCGGGAAATGTTTGACAAAGTTATCGGTCTTATTGAGTCTGGAAAAGCAGAAGGCGCCAAACTGGAGACTGGCGGAGGTCGCAAGGGTGACGTCGGATTCTTTGTGAAGGTAATTTTCACCTTGAAGATTTGCATTGGCACGGCCAGTATTTATTCCTGACAGGGTTGAGAGGCTAATCTGAAAAAACAATACGTCAAATGTATTCATTCGATGTAGATTGCATTATTTTTCATTATGGTGGATCATTTTTTTGTACAGTGTTTGTCCAACAGAAGAACCAATTTTGATACCGACTACTGTATTTCTTTTATTTATAGCCGACCGTATTTTCAAACGTGACTGATGACATGAGAATCGCCAAAGAGGAAATATTTGGCCCAGTCCAGTCGATACTAAAATTCGACACTTTGGATGAAATAATAGACCGAGCTAACAACACGTTCTATGGATTAGCCGCTGCAATTGTCACAAATGACATCAGCAAAGCACTGAATTTTGCTCGTTATGTTGAAGCTGGCAGTGTCTGGTAATAAGATCGACGTTTTTCTTATTCATTACAAAGAGATTTAACCAAATCAATCCAATATTCCACTGGCCCGCAAAAAGTAATAAAATACTTACAGGATCAACTGTTACGACGCCATTACTCCGCAGACACCCTTCGGAGGATTCAAAAAATCTGGAATTGGCCGAGAGCTGTGAGTACATTTAGCGTTCATCTCTCTTTCTTTAGTTTTTACCGACGTACAGTCAGCCCTGCCAACAGGAAAAACGCTGTCGGCAGTAATTTCTTGCAAAATTATTTTCTAATCGGCTCGCCTTACTTCCAGGGGCGAAGAGGGCTTGGAGGGTTATCTCGAGACCAAGACCGTTTCCATTAAATTGCCCAAGGTCAATTAAAGTTCCGAGTACTGGAAGATGCACCGATAAAAAAATCAAGCACCATAATTCTTTATATCCGTTATACTATACGAATACTGCGCACAAACGATGAATGTATTTTGACAAATAAAATAATTTGGTATTGAAAAAAAACAACCACACAAGTAATCCAAACGAATCAAAACAAACCCAAACATATATATTGCGACATTTGTAATGTAAAATGTTGATATTGAAAACGTTTCTAAGTATTTATCAAATCACAACGAAGAACCCGGAAAGGTCAACATAACCTCACAAAATTTTCGAGCCCATTTCCTCATGTGCAGGATTCTGGCTGCGTAGAATTCATAGATGCGGAGCTTGATCATTTTACGTGGAAAGACATTCACCCTCGAACAATCTCGGAAAAATAGTGTCATTCATTTCTCTGGCACTAATGGGTCACGAGGTACGATCAAATAATTGATCGTCTTGAATATTGATCAAATCTAGACAAACAATTCAGCCCAATTTCACGATTTTATCACCTCAAACACGATAAACGAAAATTACACCGAATTAAAGCGGGCATATACCAGAGACATTTTTCGTGACAACCCACTAAGCGCGCGAATCAGCTCAGACACCGCAACGACGTGACTTAAAAGCTCCGTTTGGTATTCTCGCAGTCCTGTATGCGCATGCGTGTTCGTCCCGGGCTTTATTTCAAAAGCGGGTAATTTGAACGCCCGAATGATCCCAAACGCGTCTTCATCAGCGATTGTTATCGGCGATACGCTTCGGAGATATAAAATCGCGATTAAAATAGAGAGGGAGAAGTAAGGAGACGGGACAAGCTGTTATATGAGTCAAGGCCCACGAACTCCTCACCACATGCCGTTTCGCCATATAAGGCATCGAAAACCTCGCCAACTTTATCTTACGCACCAGCGCCCTGGAGTGAACACACAACACTTGATCTTGCACGCGGCCACTTGACATTCGGTGTCCGATCAGGATGTGTTTCGAATGTCACAGCGCCTTATAGGGCTCAACGCCACTTGAACGGGAAAATCAACGAGGATCACATTTTTTTCCCAGTACGATGTTTCTGCCGATACATACTTTGATGTTAATGATTGCTTTATTTATTCGCGTTTATAATGTGTGTGTTTATGATACTAATTGTACGTAAAATATATAAATATAACCATATTTATAAAGATGAAATAATATAAAGTCAGAAAAATAAAATATAAATAAGAAATATACTAATAATATATTTTATAAGCACTATCGTATTTTCTATAAATATAAAATCGATAAAATATTGGAAATATTTTTTGTGAATAATATTTCATAAATAATATAATAAAGTACGTTAATCATTAAAAACCATATATAAGTATCCTATATGTACATTCCTTACGTAACACACAAATTTTCATTTAAACATTATTTCCAAAGTCACCATTCCTATGTTTACGAAAATTCGCTTTGTACACATAAAATTAACAAGCGACTCCGACAACCCCGTAAAACGTGCATCCACAAGTAAACGAAGAGCCAACGGAATATGGCATTTTTTTCCGAAGTCACGATTATACGATTCCGAACCAGGAAAAAAAGATCGCCTCGAGTTCTTCAAATCGCGTACGGAATTTGTCCCAGATGAAAAATCAGGGCTATGGTATTGCCAATTCCGGTAGGAGTACGAGTCTCGTTGAAACGAATTTTTACGAAGCAACGACGTTGTACACCCAATTAGACAATTAAGGTTGTAGACGATATAAGGAATTGAGGGGTAGGGAGCGGGTATTGTTGGCTCGATCTTGTATACAATGAGCCTTTCGAGACTCGAGGACCCCAGCTGAAAGAAAAGGATACAAAAAAAAGCGTAACAAAAAGATATATTGACTAACCAGCGACGAATAAAACCCATTGCCCATTGACCATGACACGCATCGTTTCAAGGAGATCGAGGGAGCTCTCGCGTTTTACACGTCACACATATCTATGGATTGACCCGAATGCCAAAAATCATACTCCTCGGTGCAGAGACCCGCGCGTAACGTTCTCGTTCTGGAATTCCAGCGAACGTAGCTTTATACCGAAGCAAAAATCGGTACCTGCGATCGGCTCGCGTTGAGACGCTTGTTTTGCCAAACGACCTTGATGAGACCTTCCGCAACTGCGCTACACCATACGAACGAGTGAATGTGCAAAAACACGTACGCGCGAAATACTTTCTCCGGTAACATTTCCTCTTTTTTTTTTCTTACCGTTATGGCGATATGACATCAATATCGGCGCAGGTAGAGCGAGGGACGCAAACGGCGGGGAGGGGGGGGGGGGTGTCCGATGTCCAGATTGCGCGTATTCCCCGATATGAGATCGTACAGCTCACACGAAGATCGAGATCTTCATCGATCTACTTTGAAGGATGCGATCTGTTTTTTTATTACCCATATGCGACTGAGATAGTTTCAAGGAGTTTCAGCGTTTCGTATTCTGGAGAGGAAAGGCTTTGAAATCGAGGATAATTGGACTTGTCGAAGTGTTAGGTCTATGGGACGAACCGGAAATTAGGATTAATACTGTAAATTCTCATCGTTGGAAAACATCGAAAGTTTCTTTCCATTTTCTTTTTTCAAATATTGGGCGAAATGTGTTTATTTTTGTTGATTTTTTTTCAAATTTCAATTGGAGATATGAATTCTAAAAAAGTAGTTTTCAGAGCTCGATTTTGGCAGAGATAATGAAGGAAAATAACAGTATATTTTTGTCATAAATCAGGAGCGCTTAAAAACGTAATTTTTGGCGGAATAAGAAAGGGAATGAAAAATCGATGGAAGATTTTTTTGGATGTATGTGTATTGATGAAGTTGTAAAACAAATGTCAAGGAATATTCATAAGTAAAAGAAGGCTCAAAGCCGTACTTGATTTTCGTCACTGGATTGATCCGAATAAAAAAAAAACTAGTTTTTCCTTGAAATTGATAATGGCTGAGATTTGACCGAAATTCTTGTTGCAATCATGATTTAATTATAAACCTTGGTATTTAATATTTTTTATGGAGAAATGACACAGTGGTCGTTAATGACTAGTTACAAAGGAATTTTTAAAAGAAAACTGCGTTTAATCTTCGTATTTATTACAAAATCATAAAACTAAATAAAAAAAAACCGATAAAATTCTAAAATCATTAATTCATTGAATGAAATTATAAAATTAATTATTGAATCGTTAAAGAAAAAAAAAGATTCGACGTCGATCGTCTCACGATCGAGTGGCAAAGTCGTGCATCATCGATCGCGTCTCGAAATAACGATCCTTACAAGGTTCAGCGTGATCAAGATCACTCTGGGATAAAAATACTTAGTGGATCTGTTGAGAACGACGCGAATAGGTAGAGGGACTGGTAGAAAGGGAGAGAGAGTTTTCATACATCGATACACTAGGGAGATCCACCTGAAGCTTTTTTGTTCCAGAGATTTCAACGCCTCATGAACTGTACACGAAGCGATCGTTACTGAAATTACGAATTACGCCACGTTATCAAATTAAAAAAATATTATTTTGTTTCCCTCGCATGCGTCATTAAAAAAAAACTTCATTATTTATCGATCCGGATCCGATTACGATTGAAAATACAACGTTTCGCGCATTTTTTTTTTTTTTTACGTTTGATTCTGAAGCCCGAACGAGGCCAGAGCACGCTATTTCGAGTCGAGTGAATAGTGACGGAACGCGACAAAAGTTCCATGGGATATTTCCAGCGACAACGTTATACGCAGCATACGCGTTTCACGATAAACAAATATATTTTCACGCGTCGTCACGTACACTCTTGACGCGTTCGAAGGGATTTCATTTTTATTGCCTGTCCTCGCGAACGCAAGTCTCATACGGGTTATGAATTTTTGCACGCGCAGATACGAGTAAAAAACTTTCTCTCTGTAAAATCGTCGAGAGTTTCAACGCGCGCAACAAAAAAAATACAATATCGGAAAAAAAAAAAGATATTTTGACCGTGAAAAGGGGACAGCGATTTATTCGAAAAACTCGAGGTTTGTTAAAAAAAAAAATAAGGTGACGTTTCAAATTTCGCGGGCTACGCACATTCTATTATCGATTTTTTTTTCTTTTTGTCACGTTGGTACACACGTGCCCAACGTATCATTACGTTATCAGCAATTTGGAATATTCATTTTGTTTTGGTTGGATGTGTATTGACATTATACGCGTTTTGGTGTGTTCGGTGATGTTTTGGATATCGAAAACGACGATGCACATGTTCGCGCATCGTTGCTCGTTCGTGATTGTTTTGGCGAAAAAAAAACAAAACCGTAATCATACCTCAGCGACCGTATTCACCGAACTTGGACCCCTGCGACGTTTTTTATCTTCCCAAAATTGAAAAGAGCCACGAAGGAACGGAGATTTGCCAGGATTGAGGAGATAAAGAGCGGATCTCTGGGAGAGTTCGACACGATACCAAAAAGAGCATATCAGAAGCCCTTCGAGGATTTGGGAATTACTTGTTTGTTATTTTTGTCAAAATATTATTTCCACAAAACCAGTCATTTTTGCTTAAATAAACAATTTTTCAATCATATTAATAGTTCTTCGAAAAATGATTTTTATTCTTCATCCAACCCTCATTTTCGCGTCGATTCGGCAACCCTTCCAGCGTTTCTCACCGAATCAAAAAAGGAAAGAAAGAAAAATTTGACGCTCTCGTTTTTCAACGGTCCCAAAGAGATATACCACTCCGGGACAACCTCTTTTCGTCATAATCTCGGTTATTCAAATCTAAAGATATTCCCCGCGTTTCGTTTCCGTAAGTCTGTGGCTGCCACCTCCCCCCCCCCCCCCCCCATTCCCGCTTCTCGCTCTCGCTCTTTCTCTCTTTCTTTCTGTACGCGATACGTACGATACTGGATGTGGGCAAAAAGTAAAGGTACAGAGGAGAAGCGTCGGAAGAGGGCGAAGAAGGCGATACGTCGGGTGGTAGGGATAAGGAATCACATTGGCGGCGAACCGGTGTTGGTTTTCCTCTCTCGAAGCACGTAACGCTCGCGTTCTCTCCTCGTGTGTGCTATACACGAAGGAAAGGGAGATCGTCGTCGGCAAAGCTTCCCGGACACCGCCAGTCGTGACTCAACGTGCAACTTAAGCGCACCACCCGACGCAGCGACGATCAACGAAAAAAACTAGCCAAGTACGTTAGTGAGTATGCACGAATGATAGTAAATATATAGACGTATAATTATCATGTGTATCCCTCGATAAAGACCGTTTCGTTAGCCTATCGAAGATATATCGAAAATAATTTGAACAATGAGGAGAACGGCGTCGACAGGCATAATTTAGTCCTCGATCGCATGGAATTAAAGTTCGAGTGAGCAAATAGAACGGATTCGTTGATACGACATTAATATTGACAATGCCAGAGGAATGCTTCTCGATTTTCGCGAGTTTAACGGTTCGAGAGTTCGATTTTTCTGGTAAAAGAAATCGAGTCTTCTCGGCGTCGCGATAACTTTTACGATTCGCCCGAATGAAATTCGATCCGGATATAACGACGAACCGATAAAAGTCCTTTTATGATCGTTGTCCATAAAAGGAAGAGAGAAAGAGAGAAGGAGAGCGAGTGAGAGTTTGAAATCCTTTGGAAAATCGAAATGCCTCGCGAGTCACCGAAGGTGATGCACGCCGATGGAGAAATCGATCGATTATCGAGCTTCCCCCGCGATCGCAAATTCCTCCAGCTTTTCTTCGACCAACGCTAGTTTACTCCGACCAATTATTCGACAATTAATCATGTCGCGATACTTCCTGAAATTGAATCGAGGTATTCCAGACTCGATACTAAAAAGTAAACGTTCAAGGATCGCCTGACAGCTCGCAACTTATTTTTCCATGATTCTTCGTACGAATTCAAAAGAAAAGGGGGCAACGTCCGGACGAAGCGGGTTCGAAGAAATCTTGGGGATGTTTGAGACCCACGGATATCATAAGTCGATCGAACGAATCGTTTCGTTATCGTTGAAACAATATGTTTTATTCAGCGATCAAAATCTCGATTACTTCGTTTGAAATTTATTGGCTTGATTATTTGAAATTTCAAAGCGTTGTCACGTGACTTACGCCTGTCAAAAATTTGCAAACCAAGATTTCCGGTTACACTTTTCAAATAAATAAAACGTTAGAAAATAGGATTCAAAAATTTGTGAGGTTATGTTCGTATTGTTTGCTTCGGTAATGTGAAGTAGAAACTGCACCACGTGATATACGAGTACGAGACAAATAGTTGAAAGTTTTGACCCAAGATTTATCGAAAACATCGATGATTTTTATCGTAAAATAGAATCAACTGGCGTTCACTAATTTCTGCAGAGTTTGATGCTTCCCGGTTCTGAAGATAATTCGATCGTCGATGAGAAAAGCGAATTCGAAAATTTGTTAGGTTATGTCGACGAGCTTCAACTCGTCCTTAACCCAGTTTATCAAACTCTTTTGAGTCCATTCGCGAGAAACGACCTTGATGAAGTTGGATAAATAGAGTGATGAAAAAAATAAAGCGTGTTTGGTGAAAAGAAGGAAATACAGGAAAGATAGATAGACGAGCGTAGCTTCGATATCCGCTGCGAAAATGTCAAGAGAGTTCTAGAAGGGCAGACGAAGAAGGAAGAAGAATTCCTCCTCGAGGTAACGAGACACCGCCGAGTTCCGTCTCCACCAAGCAAGATCGTCGTCGACGACGACGATTCTCGGGCTATGCGTAACCCGAAAAGGTTCGATGCTGACGGTCTCGAACGCCGTTTGCCTCTCTCTCTCTCTCTCTCTCGCGTTCTCTCCCTCTTTTACTCCGCCAAAGTAAAAATAACCCACCCTCGCGATTCGAGGATCGTCTCCGACTCGGAAACTCCCTAAAAATTTGCGTCTTGCGTCATCATCTCGGAAGTTTTTTAAAATGCCCCCGTTTGAATTTAGAATTTTGCTTTTGAAAATCTTTTATTTCTTTAACGTAATGGTACGGGGTACCATTTTTGGTCGTCGTACGAACGGAATTACCGTAACCTATAAAACGTTCGAAGTAACACATAGAACAATCACCGCGCATCGAGAATTTAACACGTTCCGCGAATTTTCGAAATTCATTTTGAAAAATCTTCTAAGATGACGTTCGACTTTAAGGGGTTCATCGGTTGGGAAATTGCATCGAAAGGAATAATCAATTTTTTTAAAAATAAACTTGCAATTTTCAATGTTTTTTTTTTCGTTGAAAAAATAATAAACCGAAAGATTTATTTATTTCTAACAATTTTTCTTTGAAAAATGATAACATCTTTTATCGAACAAAATTCAATCGAAACCGATATATTATTTTTTCGAATAATAATATTGTTCAAAACAATTTCTTATTTTATATTTGAAATATAAATTATAAGCGTTATTGGAAATTTTATTTTTTTTAAACACTGAATAGATTATACGAGTTTGAAAATAAATCTTGAATTTCGAGCAAACAATCTTTCACAGTATCGCTATAGTTTGAAATTAAAAAATCGTTGGAAAAAGAAATGAAACTTTTACTTTTCGATGTTTCACTCTCAATTTTGAATTCGCGATGTTCAAATGTCAAATTGAATTTCCACGATGGTAAAAAAGACGAAGGTTTTTTTTTATCGCTAACCGATACCTTTTTCTATAATCGAATTTGATCGTTTTGAACGTTTCAAAAATTGGACGCACCCCGAATCCTTGAATTCTTAAAGCACTTCCATATTATCGTGGTTTTCCTAAAAAAAATTACCGCAAACATCAAAAACAACGAAAATCCACAGGATTTACAAAATGCTCCGTGGACTTAGGAATCCTACGGTGTTTTTCGCGTGACCTTGACGAGCCATGCGAGAATGCAAAAAGAAATTCCTGAAAGAAGTCGTCTCGAATTTCAGATAAAGAACGGAAGTTGAACGATCGGGTGACGCGGACTTAGAAGAGATAACGATGAGGTTTCCGCAGAAAAACACCAGCATTTGATGAATAATCCACCTTCATTAGAAGCCACGTTAACAAGAATTTAAAAAAATAACAATAATTCAAACAGCTTCCCAATTAATGATTGCGTATGAGACACAAAGATCATAAATAAAATATCAAAAGTTATTATAAATAATCATCATAAAATAAAGATTTTCAATCGTACAATCGAAAATTTAATTTTCTCTACATAAATATGTATCGTTATCATATTACAATAATTATATGTTTATTATTTAGGTTTTTTTTTGTTAAAAGTTATAATTACAATGAAAAATTATAATTATTACCTTTAAGTGAAAAATAGTAACTAAGTAATAAAAATAATCATTGTTATATGATTATAAATAATAAAATGTGTAATCACAGAATAATAATTATTAACAAAATAATCATAATACCAAATCATTAATATAATATTAATTTGTATCATTTAGTGATTAATACATAAAAAGAAAAAATAATAAATAACAATTATTAGAAATGATTTCATTATTAATTATAACCATAGGAAGGAATTATTCATCATTATTATAATTAATTAAACAACAACCTGCTAATATCGTGATTTGCCAATAGTTTGGCAAACGTTTAAATTTGTCCGAAAAAGAAAAAGACCGCACTTCATTCTTCATAAGTAAAAGCTTTTCAGCGAATGCTCCCTTGATAAATTACCGACCGGTAATCGTAAGAGAAAACGTTTTGTAGCGTCCTTCTCAACTGCGCCTCCCCATATCCCCTCTCCTTCTCGATTGTCAAAAGGATCACATTTTTGTTCAGATACGAATAAGAAATAAAAACTCAGAACGAACGAGTAGCGGGGCGTAGCCCCGGGTCTCTCGCGATTCGATCTTTCACTCAGAGCCAAGACCTTCCTCTATAAATAGGACGGGGTGCCTGGTAGGCCGCTAATTATATACCGATCCTGAAGCTTGAATGCGCGCTTCTTCTAGCGTTTGGCCCTCCGCAACGATAGTTTCACCGTAAAAAATCAACTCGACAATTTTTTTCCCATTATTTGACGCGTACACCACCATTAATTGGCGCGGCGCTAATTAAGCGCGGTATACATCTTCGCGTAGTTATTGCGATTATACTTCGAACAAAGGAATTGGTCTCATTCATTAATCTTATATTTTCCTATCATCATTATTAATACCATCGTTGCTATCATTGTTAAGTACTGTTAAAAAGTTAATGGAATAATAATAATAATGATGATGATGATGATGATGATGATGATGATGATGATGATGATGATGATGATAAAAATAGTAGTCGTAATACTTGTTATTCTGGTCGTTATCATTACCACTGTTATTGCAAAGCGCTATTACATTATTGTTAACAATAATAATTGCGAAAATCAAAATAATTAATTGTAGTTACTGTTGTCATCATTGTGAAACGTCATTGTGAAACGCTAGTCAATGATATTAACATTGACAACGATAATTATAATAGTAACGCCAAAAATAAATAATTAATTGTTGTTATCATCATTAATTGAATTCATTGGATAATTATTATAATGATAATATCATTGATAACAATTATTATTATGATTCTTATTTTAGAGAAATTGTAGACACTGTCAGACATTAGTTCTTGATTATTATTTGTCAATTGAGTTATTCGCGAAGTTATTAGTGAAATTGTGATGATAAAACGTCGAAATAATAAGTATTTGTTTGGGTTTGTTTGGGTTCTCGATGCAAATGAGAGGTTTTCATGATTAACGTGAATCGTGGATTTGCTATAACTAATTAAGTAATAGAATTACGATTTGGAATATTAATTACACACTTTTAGCAATAATAAAAATTAATTATTATTCAAATTGACGATTTTTAGACACTCTAAAAATCGATTTCTAGACTCTCTTAAAATCGTAAAATTAATTGTATAGATAGATTCATCGCTAAGATAAAACTTTAACTATTTTAAAAATCAACTGTCGAGACGCATCAGCAAAGTCTATTTATTCAGGATTTAGCCGAATCTCGAATTGTAGCGAGTTTTTAAATATCTGACCACAGGTACCTTAAAATAACAACAATGCCAACGAAAGCCCAAGATGTTTTCAAGCAAACCACCTGAAAAAGTCCACTCGATGGATCGTTTGCAAATTTATAGGACGTAGGAAAAAAAGACTCGTTCGAAGGTCTCTGACGAGTCATTTCCGTTAGTTAAGAATTTCGAAGTGAAATTTGCCTCCGGTCGAAAATTCGAGTCAACGCGATGACCTCCCGAACTATCGATAATAAATTTTCTTTCTCGTTGACTGTTTCAGACTTTTTTTCGCGAGCGAGTAAAAAGTAAAAAACACAAAGCACCACCATGGACGCGATCAAGAAGAAGATGCAGGGAATGAAGCTGGAGAAGGACAACGCGATGGATCGCGCCCTTCTCTGCGAGCAACAAGCTCGCGACGCCAATGCTCGCGCCGAAAAGGTAAATCGACGATCGATCGATATTCCACCGAATTGTCGAAAGCAAAATCGTCATTTAATTTTCGTTTGATTAAAACGCATTTTACGAGGATTTGAAAACGCGAAAAACGGGTTTTAAACGCATTTGAAAACGGATTTAAAACCGATTTGACACAGACATGCTTTTTTGCACGTAGGCCGAGGAAGAGGCTCGCTCGCTGCAAAAGAAGATCCAGACTATCGAGAACGACCTTGATCAAACACAGGAGGCTCTGATGCAGGTCAACACCAAGCTCGAGGAGAAAGACAAAGCCCTCCAAAACGTGAGTCATTTTTTCAAATTAGTACTTCGAAATTAAGACGCGGGGGGGGGGGGGGGGGGCGTGTGTGCGGAAAATTCTATCTTCAGAAGGAAATATAAAATTAAAAAAACGATTATTCCGAGATTCGTTTCTTTTTACCTGTCGTATCAACGAAGAAACAGAATTTTAGCTTGAAGGCACTTTGAACGAATTCTGTGAATTCTACGGAAACCGATGCTCGACTTTTTCATAGAAAACGTAACCGCCGATGAGAAAACGGATTTCGAAGAATTTTTGAGGTTGTGTCGTTATTCCGTGTATCCTTAAAAACACCAGATGAGGTTATGGAACACTCGTATCATCGTTTCTTTACAATCCTTCGAAAATCACTCGATTCAGTCGGCATTCGACTTGCTTTCGATGAAGAAATTTTGATGAGCCGAAGAATTTTTTATTCTTCTCCTAATTCTTGTTTCCGAATGTAACGTCCCAATATGTATACGAGAGTTTGGCCCACATTAGGAAATAAGTAATACTATATTTGTGAAATATTTTTGTGAATATTACGATTTCAATATTTAGTGAATAAATATCGAATTCGAGTGAATATTACGAATACGATAATTGTGAATAGTATTGAAGCCATGCTTTATTTACTGGGAAAAACGATTGGTCAATATTATTCGCTGGTCCGACATTACCGTTTCGTATTACGATATTATTTGTAATACTAAACGATGATACAAAAAACTGCATTTCAAATAATGGTTTTTTCCAAAATTAAAATGCAAACGAAAAAAAGGATATTTTTCATACGTTTCGTTCGTTCGATCATCCGAAATATTCAATTTTACATATCGCGATGTATTGCTCGATTTTTCGTCACTTTCGAATGAAATTATTTTGTTTCTTTCTTTCATATTTTCTAATTATTATTCTTTAAATTAATTGGCCAATTAATGAGCGACTTATGTTATTGAAATTCCCAAAAGGTGAATAGACACGAAAAAAAAGCACTTTTTTCTGTTGAAGTTTTTGAAGGTTGTTTCTTTTGTAATAGAATTATAGTTGTATTATAATTAATAGAATTAATTGATGAACGTACGTTATTGGAATGTTCAGAAAAAAGGCAGATCGAAAATAGATCGGGCGAGCCCTACATATTTTTTTTTCCACGCAGTGTATAGCTGTATCTACACTGCAGCTCCAAATGTATATGCAACGATTTAATTCGGCGGTCAGCAAGAGGTAATTAATGATCGCTTTGAAGAAAACGCGACCGAAAAAATGCTCGGGGAAATGTAAAAGCTGCGCAAACAAATTTCAGCTGTTCTCGATACACGTATCGGGATATTACAATAAAACATGGGGCAACAAAAAAACGCAAGTTTCGTGACGAAATCAACAGATTTTGCTGAGCAAACGAGAAGCGAAAAAACGAAATCGACAGATTCCGCTGAGGAGACGAAAGCTGAATAAAACGAAAACAAAAAGAAACAAAGACTTGCGACAGCATTACTGCGAGGTCGAAAATATTTTACATTCTTCTTACCACATTCGAGAGGTGAACGTTTCTCAACTCGAGCACCCTTTGTCTTCTCGTTTCGAGCGATGAAAACAAACGCGCTCGTTGCTTGGACGAATTTGTAAATATTGGAATTTCGTAAGATATTCCACGTTTGCATTATCTAAAAACGCAGAAAATTCGGGCGACGAAAAGAAACGAAATGAAAAACAAGCAAAAAAACACGCATCGCGAGGTTATTCGGCGAACGAGTGCACGTTTGGCCAAGAACGAGAATCGCCCGTTCTCACTAGCAAAATTGAGGTTAGAATTTCTCGAAGGTGTGACAAATGGGAGTTCTGACCAGAAGACAGAACGAGCTCAGTGAAAACTTCAAATATGAATAGTAAATTTATTCGTCGTAAAAAAATTGTTCGATAAAATGAACGAATTGTTTCGTCACAAACAGCGTGCTCGTATTTCTCTTGCGAATGTTTGAATGCGAGTGCGCTAGAATTCTCTAGGAATAACGCGTGTAAATAAACCCAAAAAAAAACTCTTAAGACAAACATTCGTACTAAAGGGCGAGATAGGATCGATCCAAAAAAAAAGAAAATAACCAAGTTCTTATCAGCAGTAGGTATTCCCCAAGCTTCTGAATTATTACTCTCTGTAAAATCCAACATTGGAACGTCCTAGATGTCCTCACTTTCTTTCAAGAACACTTGCGGAACGTCCGAAAAGTTGAAATGAAAAAAGCGATGGATCGACGACGCAAAGATAACCGTACAACGGTGGCATTGCCAAAATGCTCGCGTTCGTGCGAGACACGCGATCTCGCGTCGAGAAACGCAACTTCTCATATAAGGAAAGAAAGAGGGTTCCGAGATTCGTCAGTGGGAAGATGACCAGGTTGGGTGTTAACTGTACGAGAGTTCGATGAGGAATGCCGCGAGTAGGGCGCACGCGGGTGGTGGTTAGTTCGCCGCGGCGTCGCGGTTGGCGCTTTAGGCGCGTGAAACGAGTCGAGTAGGAGCCGAGGTGCGCGCCGGGCGGAGAACTCGCCGACGGCGCACCACGCGACGCGATACCGCGGAGTGGGGGTTGAACGAGGAAAGAAAAAGTGTACCGTGTGGTCTCGTCGCTGATCTCGTGGGTACGAGTGCGACCGAGAGTCGCTGGGAACTCGCAAGCGCGTGTTCGCCACCGTACAAGTCTATACATGTATGTACAATAATAAAAGGCACACACGTATACCTGTGTGATGTTAAACAGAAAGAGAGAGAGAGAGGGAGCGAAGTTACGTTCGTAAAAAGGAGTTAGTATGGGTAACGGCGTGTTTCGTCGTCGCGGGGCCAGGAAACGTGTGCAATCCAGCCTCAGTGACAGACAAAATGGCGGAGTGTCTGGTGCAGTGGTAGCAGTGCTGGGGTAGTAGAGCGCTCGTAGGTGCTCCCTCGTGGTTTGGGAGGTTGGTAGGGACTCGAGGGAAGTTCGTCCGGAGAACGCCTTAGATAAATAAATAAAAATAAATCAAAGTAAAATCGTTCCGAGGATGGATCATTCTCTGACTTCGCCGAGCGGTACGATAGCGACGACGAGACGTAGGGGTCATCAGCATCATCCGCGACACGCGACGCGTCGACGTCTTGATGCATCCAGCAGAGGACCCGCGCAGTGTGGCCCTGCTGGATCTCCCGTCAAATCATCGATCCCCAATCGCGACTCGTTCGCCAATGAAACGTCGTCGACGAATCCGGAGTGCGAAACTTGCTCGTTCGTGCCACTGTCAGCAGCCGTTAGACAGCCCGAAGCTGCTAGCGTAGCTCGGCTGATCGACGATAACAACAAGCGCCCGGAATCCCAATGTCAGCGCGACCAAGGACACGTCGATGACAATAACATCGCGCTCGGCCATCTCGACAAACATAACTCTCCGTTGAACGCGATAGACGCGTTATTGGGTAGAGGCGAGAGAAACGAGGATGCGAGAGACACGACGACGATTAAGTTGAACGTTGGTGCGTCCGTCGAAACGACGGGTCGTCCAAAAAGCGTTCAGCCAAGGCCCGCGCAGTGTGGCCTCATCGTCGTCAATCCAAACGCACGTACTTCCGAATCTCAACCGGACAACGACAATTGGGACATAATCGAACGCAACAAACGCAAAAACGTCGCAAACTCGAACAACGATCCAAAAGTATCATCTTCGCCAAGAAGAATATCGGCTAACTCGAGAAGTAACAGAGATACGAAAACGAGGTCGAGGATCAAGGACGATCGAAGGAGCCCCGATGATCCCGAGCACGCGGTCGCGAGGGCGCGGGGCGACGGGAATTCCGATGACGAAACACCCAACGTCGAGGAAGATCCCGAACTCGCTGAACTCGCCAAATTACGGTGTCCCAGCGAGAGAACCGAAGTCCAGGCCGAGAGAGAGGCCAACAGGCGCAAGAGATGCTCCGACTATCCTGGACTCGCTTTCGGAAGCTCGATATTCTCGAGCGATACCATGATGAAGTTCAGTCTTATAAGGAACGAGCTTAAGAATATTATGGGAAATCAACTTAAGCGGGTCAGTATCTCTCGCGAGTGTCCGTTTGTCACGGTCAACGGAAAATATAGGAATATACGGAAAGACGCAGAGAGAGAGAGAGAGATTGATTGATTGATTAAATATATTATGACCTGAACAAACTTTCGACCCGATAACCCGAGACGATTGAAAGCGCATTACGTAATAGCGCTGCACGAGGGCAGCACGTGGCTAGGGTTACCATCGCGGAATTTTAAGAACCCGGACGTTCGTTATTAAATCTCGACATCTTTGTGTTTACTTTCCCAACATTTAATCGTGCACCCTCAATCACCTACACGCGCGTTAGTTTTGTTGGTAGCGGCCCAATGTACTTACTGAGATCTTGTAATTGAAATAAGCATAAGTGGAATATTTGTTAAGAGACGTTTTTTACACTCGTGCATATGTTTTCATTAGTTGCAATTATATATATCTAATTATTAAAATGTTGTGAGAAAATCACATTTGGTCAAATTTTTCGTAATCTTGGTTATTTATTTTGTTTTATCATCGAGTTTCAAGCATCTGGAAAATTGTTTGGTTTTTTTATCCCGTGGAAATTCAGACTCCCGAAAAGTATGGCCGAAGTTCGACAAATTCTAATGTATGGTAACCCTACACGTGGGCCGTAATGACCTTGCGCCACGGATCCAATGTGAAGGCACCGATTACTCTCGAATCTATCCTGTTCCTGAAATCAATGGAAGACGAAGGACGAGAACGCCGAAAAAAGTTCTTTTTTTCACTCTTTTTTCAATATTTAAGAAAAATAGTTGCTTGGGCAATGCAAATCTAACATTCGGGCATAAATGGGGATTTTTTTCAGAACGTTAACTTCGTGGCGTGCGAGAGTGTTTTTATCGACCGAGTATTCATTTTTCTTTGAGATTAGATAACACACGCTCAGTCGATAACAAAACTAGTGATCGAGCGTTTTTTCAAAGCACTCGGTGTTTCGGCTGAAGGGCTCACTTTTATACCCTACCTCTTTCGATGCCGTAGGCTCTGGAATTCTTTTCGCGTCCCGAAATATTCGCCAGACTGGTACTGTTGAGATCGGAGATGCGGAGTGGGGGAAAGCGCCAACGGGAGTTTTGCGTCGTGTCAACGCGATGTAAAGCACATTCCTTGGCTGTCGCCCTCGCTCCGCCGTCATTGTTTCCTCTCGCAACTCGTTTTCCCATCGCTTTAAGATCTCGCCAAGTTTCCACTCCCAGGCGCGTCCTCTTTTCGATGGTTATTTCGTGGTGGGCCTACGTGACACGCTACGAAGAACGGGCAACATTCAGACGAGAATTTATTCCCTTTTTTTCGTAAACTTCCATTGCTTTACTTGCGGCGATAAATAACTTTCAAAAATCACAGTAATTCGTAAATTCCTGGTATAAAAATTGCGCATGTTCTTGAAAGCTCAAAAAATAAAAAAAAACTGGCCAAAATGGGCAAAGAAAAACAATATTTTTACGTTTCTTAATTTTTCGAGAAAAAATATCGAAAACTACGATCTTGGAAAAATATAAACACGATCATTATTCTAAACCACAAAAATTCAAATGTCTGGAACTTTTCGAAATCTTGCTATCGAGGTTTCCGTAAGATAACCGAAAAGCAGTTTTGTAAAAATTTTCGAGTTTCGCGATACCTAAATCGTCACGGGAAACCAAAAATCCATCGAAATTCGAAAAAGAGCTTGAACATTTTTGTGAAAAAGATAAATCTAAAAATTCGATCAACATTTCAACGACAGTAAAATCCGACGTCAACCAGACTTCGCCAACGATGCTTCATCCGCTCAAATTTTCCTTGACGTGTCAAAATTAACCGAACGTTTTAGCACGAATAAAACAGCAATGAGAATAAACTGTTCAAAATGGCGGCTGTCCCGAATACCAAAGTATCATCACTGCTGTTATTACACGGGCTTCGGTCAACCGAACGTCGTCCGCGGGTCCTTCACCTTGTCCGCTTTCGACGAGTCCGATAAATTGGTGTTTCCGTTGCTGTTTGCCGGTTTCGTTATTGACACTTTATCCGCACCGCACCGCAAGAGAGTTCCCCTCTTAGATACGACTCCGCCGCATCTATGAGAGCATTTTTTCAGTCGTTTCATCGGCACACATAACCTAGGAACTGGCAGTCCGACACTCTTCACTAGTACCGGAATCTGAGCATGCGGACGAGAGATTCGTATCTCAGCTTTCGTTTCATTGGGTTTTTACTACACCAATTTAAAAAAAATCAGACGAATTTTCCGTTGGTTATTTCGTAGGTATCGAAAGAACGTTCGTACTTTCGAAAAAATGAGAGGAAAAGAGAGACCGAGTTGCTTCCGTGTCCTAAATTAAAAATCCTTGACAAGTATCGTACACAAATCCAGAATTAAGAACAAACGCGTATGTGGGATAGCAGCGGCACGCATCGCGAAGTGGCAAAAGTTCGAAGCCTTTGAACTTGGCGTGTGGCGCCTCGGGACGCGAGCGGAAATTTCCAAGCGATTCTCCCGAAATATTTCAACCGTTGCTTCTTACGAGCGTCACCTGAGATATTTTCGTACCGAAATGATTATTTATCTCGATCCCACACTGACCCCTATCCCTTGTGGATTTGATTTCGTTCGCTCGTCTTGCAGCCTTATTTTTTTTTTCGATCCGCTAGTTGTAGATTCGTTGATCACGCACGCGGAATACACAGCGTTCTAAAAATATGCCGAAATTGCGCGCGGGCGATCCAGTCGCTCGAATACCCAACGGAATTGCGTAAGCGACCGTTGATGCTCGGGGAATGTAATAAGGGAGGGTGGGGGGAGGACGGAGATGGTGTCGTTTCTCCCCACTTCTCGATGCGTCGACGTTACCATTCGAAACGAGTGCAAACGCCCACGTCCGTGAGCGTCCGGGAATTTGGACCGACTCCTTTTTGCTTCTCCCTCGTAACCTCTTTCTTTGATTATCCGTTACGGTCACCAATAGATGGCATTCGCTTCAGCTTTCGGGCCTTATTTTATGATGATCGAACGAGATCGTTGTTTTTCCTCAGAGTATGTGCAATTTTTAGGACGCTAATTGGACAATATTCACGAATGTCCATCTTGTTGAAGAGAAAAACTCTAATCGATACGATTGTTGAAAGTTTTCAGTCTGAACAGTTGATATCATTGGAGTATTACGTCATATGCTGGGGAGGGAGGGGATACGTTAAGCTTTTGTTGCGTTTTATCGACAATGACGTGCACGTGTGTACAAGAGAAAGAAAGAGGATGCAAGAACATTGCGGACCGTTCGATTTCAGGGCGCTGACGTATCAAAGGAAACTTTTCGACCTACTTTTCTTTTGTCCAACGTTGTTTGACTAACGAAGTCCACATAAGTCCGGTGGTTTGACGCGTGATCGCGATAAGTTTACAATTTGAGGTTTAGTTGAATTTGACGGGTGGAAACTTCAATTTCACAGATCCTTTGTTCAACTTACACAATCAGAAAAGATGAATACGGAAAAAACGAGAAAACGAAGCTACGGTTTTCTGTGCACTAACCAGTGTTCCATCCTTCCCAGTTGAACACACACTACGAATCCCGTCAGCAAGCAGAGTTAGGTTAGCTTTAGAGACACGATCACATCCGATCGTCGATAAAGTAGGGATCGCAGTAGCGTGTTATGATAAACATAATCACGATCGACCGTTAATATATATTTTGTCGAAATATTTCTCAAAGTAGACTTCAAAAACTATAAAAATGCGCCAAAGTTTCCAAAATATATTAGCAGTTAACATTCAACAAATCCAGCTGAAAGAGAATTCGTAAATAAAATTAAAAGGATAAACGAAATTTGAGACGAATCTCGGCACGCGCCTGACGAAGAAGCTCTTCGATTACAACGAGAGCTGCCGAAAGTTCACCCCCAATAACACAATTGTAATTAATTAGAGTTTGTGATAAACGGTTTCGATTTCATATATATTTCCGTCGTACATGCTCGCAACTGAAAACTCCGGGGAAGTCGTGAAACGTTTCATGTTTGGCGCGATTTCGGTATTCGGTTTCACTTGAATATGTATTACTATCGGGCAGCTGCGTGGCGCACTGTAGCCAAAATAGTCGCAAGCTGACAAGAAAGAACACGAGCATTATGTTTCTTGGGAGCGAAGAATATTTACATTCGTACATGTAAATATTCTCCTCTTTCCTTTACACACTCCCAGACATGGGGAAGGAATTCAAAACTCGCTATATCTATATAACGCTGACTGCCATTTTAGAGGTTATCCCTTGAGGTCGTGTAGAAGACCGACATAACCCTACAAATTTACGAACTCAGTTTACTCATAGACATTCTCCGTTCTTACCGACTGCGCTTGCATCCTTCCGAAGAATCAATACATTTTTTGACTCGTCACTTGCTCACTGCGCTAATTCGTAACCTCCGTCGCTACGATAGTTACCGTAAGCTGCAGCAGGGGAAAATGTCCAAAAAATATTCTAGAAAAGATTTTTGCATTTTCCCAGTCTAATTTTGTACTTTCGATAAAAACTCGGGCATATTCGTAATCAGCGGAAAATTTCCGATCAAATAGACCCTTTTAAGAGT
>JAPYZI010001763.1:0-28937 GCA_030523105.1 Ophioninae sp. A BG-2022a | reverse complement strand
ATAGATAAATATACTAGTAATAATCGCCTTTACTGTTGGTTTAACTTGAAAAGTATGTATTTCACAGCGATTCCCGCTTAGGGGGATCAACTCGTACTAGTTTCCCCTACTTTCCAAATTCTTAAGGGTTCATTTTTCAAAAACTTTATTCTGAATTTACACCTAACAGACTAAGGAGCAATTTTCATGATTCTCTCTTAACGAAAATGAAGAAAGTACCACTCAAAATTGCACTCAATTTTAATCCGTCGTTTGAAAGTTTTTTGGCACCTCCCGTCCGTAAACGTGGGCCATTTATGACCCACCATTAGTTAACTAACTTATTACGTCTATGCTACAATCAACGACAAACAAAATAATTCCGAAATTGAAAAAAATATGTAGATTGGACAGACTCGGGTGTCACGTTCACACAGGTGAAAAGCTCACGTAAACTAATGAAACATTGATTCGCTTGAATGATCACAAATTGCCTTTTAATTATTGTTTTCCTTCATTATTTCTCCTCTATTATTTCAAACTGCTATGGCGATGAAATAATAGAGAAGAAGCACCAAAAAGAACAATGTGTGCCAATCAATGAACAACCTATATTAATTTATTAATCCATATTCCGACACCAATATTTAACCGCATCCTAAATCGTTGATCCTACAATTACCAATCACGACATTTAGAGGAGCTCGGATGATTGGTTAGTTATTTCGACACTTCTGACATCAGTATTTCGTAATTGCCTGTCCTTCGGGTATAATCAATCGAAATAGTATACCGCAATGTTTTTTTTTTCTTTTCTATTGCTTCTTCTAAATAACTCATCGACCTTTATCATCGAACAAGCATTGTCACGTTCCCGACTGCAAAGAAGGAAGTCGCCTGGTGTACGTGCAGTGCACACGCGAAGTAATTTTCTGCAATTTTCCGCAATTATTGCGGAATAATAAGGCAGTGAATCAATTGTCGCCAAACAATTTTTTTTTTTTTTTTTTCGTCGCGGGAATGATGCCACGAGTTTACAATGATAAAGCAACGCGACGATTGATCGGTTATAATCGATTCGAGCTAGATAGTGAGGGAAACACTTTTTTGCTGATCGTTGAAAATTGCATCAAATGAATCGTGGATTAATATTGACCGAGGAGTAAAGCGATTAGCATTAGCATTTGTTAACAACGTTGCTCAGTATGAGCGCTCAGGCTTTTACCGCATAACCTCTTTGACTTCTTTCGCATACTTGTCGTACAGCTTTTTCCCTTTTCTCGCGAGGTCACGTGGCAACTGCGTTAAACCTCTGACGATACCGATATAAATTCGACCCTTGTAACCTTACTTTTTTTATTAGGAAACAATCTTCATAGATGATTAAACTCATGGAGAAAAAACGGAGCATCGGGCTCTGTGTAATTCATGAACGAGTACTCGTGACGACTTTAATTACTCGTAAACTGAAGAAAAAAGAAGGATCTCGAGTCAACTGAGTATGAAAATATAACGACTATGCTCATATTTAACTTCGACAAATAAAAACGGACGTTGATGATTCTATTTTATTTGTTACTACGTATTCCTTAAGTAGTCACGTGCAAACTCAGTAAAGATCTGATGATGGACTTCAAAGGCATTCCACGGAACTCTCCAACGAGAATGTCACGAAATTTCCTTATGCGAGAAGCATGCTTGAAGGGCTCAACCATGTTTGCTTATCAACGTGGGTAGTGACTACTCAAAGAGAGAAAATAAAATAAATTTAAACAACATAAAACGGCCTTCTAGGAGAGACACATCAATAAATAAAAAAATAATTGCATACACAATTAGTTAATACTTGGTTATTAACTAATCATAGTTATTATTAATTAAGTAATTATTATTATTATTACTTAGTTATCCAATAATTGTTATGACGGAAAATTTTCAAGGTACATTCATTTAAATAATATTGAAATTTCATTAAATGTTCATTCACTTTATTCATACTTAACCTTATTTATTTGTGCAATGAACAAATTTTATTATTACTGATGTTGTTCTTGTTCCGTGTAGTATCCTTTTTTGTGAACTCAATATTAGGTCTTTACGTATGTATATTATTAGAACAGTTTTCAGTTTATACGCAAAGAACGGGCCAGTATAACTGCGCAAGCAAATGATTTTAACGATTTAGTTTTTGCGATTAGAATCGAAGCCCGGATTCATCGATGATGAAACACGAATGATTGAGGGAACCGTGCAAAATGACAAGCCTCTTTTCATTCTCGTAGACATTCCGAATTCGTTTTTTTGTGAACTTTCAGCCATCGTCAGAGATATTCAGAGATATTGGCAAACAGGTCTTCGAGCGTCGAGAACTCTTGGGATGCTTTGAGTTTTATGTAAAAATCAAGAGAAACTTCGTGTCCACGGAAGCAGAGAGACGTGAAAGGTCTGTACTGATCGCAGCACGTAACAAAACACGAAGCATCGGTGGTTCAGTGGTAGAATGCTCGCCTGCCACGCGGGCGGCCCGGGTTCGATTCCCGGCCGATGCAAATTCTTTTTGTTTTATTTAATTATTGTTTACAAAATACAAGTACGAGCTGCTTCCTTCGCTTTAATAAAATTATCTCACGCGTCTTCTGAGTTAGTGCGCAAAGTTCTCTCGCTGTGAGTGCATCGGTTCATCCGTGGGATTGTTTTTAGTGAAACAACTTTTTCAGTTTCGTCGAAAATGGGTCCCCTTTGTATTACTGGATGTATCGCACATTTCATACCGGTACACCCGGTATATTCAGTATTTCAAGGAATGCTGATTAATTAATTGTTTAAACAAATCTTTCACTATTTTATAAATTGACAACCAGTCTTGTTCCAGACATTATACAATCCACAAATTTTAAAAAATGTTGACTTTTTAAATATTCCATCCAGTAAGACCTTAAGTAGAAGACTGGTACGGACAAGCCATACTAGAACACGAAGCATCGGTGGTTCAGTGGTAGAATGCTCGCCTGCCACGCGGGCGGCCCGGGTTCGAGTCCCGGCCGATGCAACATTTTTTTCACAATTTTTGCTATAATTTTTTTTTATTGCTCGCGCAATACGATTATCGGATATTTTCTTCGAGGTCCTGAAATTGTCTCAAAGGTTAAAATATTTAGGGGTTGGCATTTGACGGCCATACGCGGGACTTGGTTTCTATCCATGTGTCCGAATGTCTGCGATCTTGTTTCTAATATTCCGTATGATTAAGCACGAGAGTCGTACTTATTCAGCACTTCCATTCTACCTCTACCACTTGGGCTCCTTCTCTCTCTGACCTCCTCCTCTCCCATTAAACGAGTCGTACAACAAAACACGATGCAATATCCGTTTCAAGTATACGTACCTATAAGGCACTTAAATAATTCTCTCTCTCTTTCTTACTCTTCACTATTAAAGTCTCTGGGACGTTCCTCGAGGTTGTGGCCCCCGCAGCTGGTGGTGCTACACGCACCACATATTCGAAGTGGGTTATCGACACGAGAAGATGGCAATGAACACGTCGAACAAGGAAAAAAATCACGAAAAAAAAGTAGCCAAGAAGAGGAGAAGTCTTACAGCTCGCATAGATGCGTACCGTATAGTCGCACCGTAGAATAAACGTGCGCGACTGTAGAGTGTAGAGTAAAAGGGAAGAGAAGGGGGAAAGGATGAGGCACGATGAGTTCTACTATCCTTATACATTACAATCAAGCGCTTCGAGCAATCTGTATGCAGGTGAGACATACCGGCATGGAGTTACGAAACGATACCACCTTGACCACTTGGCCAGGTCAACCTTATATCATTTAACGCGAATGACTAATTCCATAGTATAAGTTCTGATGTAAAGCCCGTTTCAACGTTATTTCATGTTTCTTGGCCATTGAAAATACTCTTATTATGCTAATGATAATATTAACTACGAAAAGTGACTACGGTACGGTATGACGTAGAGATGAGTCAGTGGACTGCCATAAGTCGTGCACCGCCTTTTAAAGGAAGCATCGAAAAGCTGCGCGGAAGCAGCGAGATATATAATAAAATCTCTCGCTTTGCGATAGCAGTGCGAACAGTGTATTCAATAAACAATATCAAGGTCACCGTGTATCACGTAATTTCACGTGACGGCTGAGCATTCGGAGTCGTTTAAATCGCACTATCTTTTCATGTGTATGTACGTGTGAAGAACGCACTTTGAGAAGAAATTACGAATATTGATGTTCTTTCGCTGATATCACGAGGAAAATGAACCAAATATTTTATATAAACATCGTGATGTCTTCTGTACTTTGGTATTTTTTCTTCGAACAGAAAAAAGGTTCGCCTGCGAAAATCACCTCGTTCTCATAGAGGGTGGGAAAGAGATAAACGGCACCCTTTAATTTTTTATTTATACGGGGCGAATTAACAAATACACACACCAACTAATATTCGTGTGAAATTATCGCTGTATACATCGAGCAGCAGAAACATCACGGAAACAAAGAGAGAATTGCGAAATTTGTCTCTCAGTTGTGTAAAGAAAGAAGAATAAACCACGAGTGGTATCTTTGGGTACCTATTTTTGCTTTTCAGCATTTCTCTCGATAGGAGTAAGTGTAATTTGTATGTATATGAATAACTTAGTTTCATGCATGACGAAGTATCCTCGTCATTTACTCATTGTCATGATAATATTGCACACTCCGGGACGAATTGCGTTCGCTCTCGGCATTTCTGCTGAACGATAAACGTAACTTCTTTTTTTTTTACTGCAAATAAGAGAAAACGAATAATCGTTCGTTGCGCAAACTTCGATTCAAACACGTTGGAAGTCACTTACGTGTACATACCAACGCATTGGAATCAAAGTGCTTCTCCAAATGAACAATAGTTTTCTTTTCATTTACGAAAATTAATTTGCACCGTAAAAATTTGACAAAAAATATTCAGTATTGAACATTTGTTGCCTACCAACAATTCAAACTTCAATATCATTGTTTTTCTACTCAACATGGTTTTTTCATGGATCATTAAAAAGTATGTTATCTTTTCTGAAAATTCGAAAACATTGAGTCTTCTTTAATTAAGGCAGAATAATAGAAAATATCGAGGTCACGTCTTGGCAAATATCAATTTTATAAAGAAAAACGTGTTTTTTATTTCTGAAATATTTTATAAATGCTCTCGTGATTGATCTTTTTCAATACATTTTTTTCGCCATTTTGTAAACGTATACGCAAATATTAAAAAGACCGTCCAATTTTATTTTCTTTTACAATATCAATTTCCTTAAATAGCTCTAACGGATTATCAGTGCAGTCAATCTCCTTAACCCTTTGAGTGCCGGGCGGAAAAGAAGTGCCTATGCGAAAAATGCCGGGCGATTTTCAGAGTTTTTCTAAGGGTTGGGAAAAAGCTCATAAAAACCAAACGCGATACAATATTTACGTGATTCAAAAAGCAGTATATTTGGGATGAAATACAGAACAGAACCCTGATACTAGTTTTTATGGACACGAAAAATTATATAAATAACAAAGACATAAATGTTTATAAATAAAATAAAAGTTTAGTTCTCTATTACAAAACGTATTTCTGCAAACCAAAAGTCATCTTTTCATCCTAATTTGATATGCACTAATCAGTATGAAGTGCATACTTTGCATTTCCACCGTGTTTTGCAACAAGATAAACAATATTACATAACGCAAATAAAATATAAGTCGAAGTTAGATGGTAAGAGCCGGGCGGATTGTCTCTTCTGAAATATATAATTGTTATAGGTAATATAACATTGCCAGAACAAAATTATGTTGTCATAAATATATTTGTGATATAATTTTGCTTACTAGTTCATTATAATAACATAAATATTTATATTTATATATTGTAAATGTCAAGCGTTAAAATGCACTTCCGAAGCGAAAAGTCAAGCTCGAAAATGCGCGGGCCGATATATCAGCCCCCGGCACTAAAAGGGTTAATTTAATTAAACGCGACGAGAATATAATTATTATCGATTAGGCTGCCATTAAATCGCTACTTTTCTTTGCCAAAATTCTTCATTAATCATGACTGGAAAAAATGTTGTCGGTGAACACCTCTTAACGTTTTTTCTCGTTTTGTTGCTACGCGCTTTCGGTCTTTTGCATTCAAAAGCAAAAGTGGTTTTCTTTAACGGTAGGATTATGACAAATGGAGAAACCATATTTACATGCGAGTTTAGTCTCTTAGACATTCATTAAAACCAACCTATCAAAACCGAAATGCATTTAAAAATAAAAAATAACGTTTTTCTTCCACTAGCGATTAAAAAAAAAAAACAATTCCATCAACGAAATTACATCGACACACGCACATACGTGTTTTGTACGATACCGATGAAGATAGTGATGAATGATGTTACAACACGAAACGAATTCGGGATGGAAAAATATCGTTTCGTTTTTTAAAGAAGCGAGATAGCGAGATGAGCAAAAAAAAAAAAAAAACAAGATGTACCACTCACCAGCATACGTGCTTTTGGAGCTCTCGTGAAGCTTGAAAGTGAACGGTATATGAACCTTCATCATCTTCATCTGCGGTATCCTCGGTGAGTGCGCCATGACGCCACCGCTTCCACCGAACATCAGGTCATCACCGTGAACCCGAAGTACCATCATGTTCCTGCACCAACGAAGAGAACTGTTTCAGGCTATTTCGTCAAACTTTTCGGGTTCTCAATAACAACGAATTTAAAGTTTGCACAGCCTTAATTCAAATTTACATACATAATGCAATTGAGTTTTCTTATTTGCCAAATGTTTTTTTTTTTTTCGTCAATTTTAAAATCCTAGAATTTCCTCGTCTAACTAATAAAAACTAACGTTATGAATTTAAAATGAAAAATGCTCTGAATTTTTGTCACTTTTATCTCTCACCTGTGCGGCGCTAGTGGATTCTTTTGCAATACTTTTATCGCGCATGCGCGAGTGAACATATCGCAAAATTATTCCCGTGCATTGAAACACGAATTAATCTTTCGTGTATCAAAGTATGGATACATTTTCAAAATATGCTCCAGTTCTCGTTGTGCAAGAATATATTCTAACACAATGATGTACGAAAAGTAATCAAAATTTTTGTTTATTTAGCAATTACGTTTTGAGAAAGTCAGTATCTCGTAGCGAAAAGTTTTATTTTCATGTTTCGTTCATTTTCAAATAGCGAGAACTTATTCAACATCATAGTACACATATACTGCAATGTTGAATAAGTTCTCGCTGTTTCTTTCTTGTTTTTTTTTTCGTGAAAATCAATGCATTATTAAAAAACTGTCGTCTGATCAATTCCCAATAATTCTTCATTCCAGCTGCGTTCTAATACGAGTATTCGCTAAGAAAATACATAACCTCTATTTCTAATTTAAGAAAAAGCGTTTTGGATGATAACAACAATAAATGTACAAAAATAGAAAAAGATATCGTAACGGTCCAACGATGCAAACTTCAATATCATCGATAACGCGGGTAATCGAATAAATTTGGTTATTCGGTTGATCTCTGGGTTCCCCCCCACCCCACCTCTGTCCTCCGTCCGTTTCGTAGTCCTTCAGTCGGGCGTGTGATTTCTGTACGATAATCGATGTCATTGTCATTCCTCGCGGACGCGTTGAAGGCTGGAACTGGTTACACGTGATTCTCCAGCCACGATCAAGAACGGTGAAGAGGTTTTATTTGAAAAGAGGACGAGAAGAAAAACAAAAAAAAAAACAAAAAGAATCATGACAATACCGTTATGGGAGGGAAGGTTAGTTGAAGAGAGTTTATTCGCATTATGGGAGAGAACCGCGGATGTTTGCGCTCGTAGCAGTCGTGACCCGAGTTAATCGACTATAGGTCACATTCTGCTATTTTTTCTGTACGAAATTTTCGATGTTTTTAGTTATGGTGATATTAGGTTTATCATTGCACCATCAATTGTCTTATCGACCTGTCTTTTAGCAATTGAGGGTCTCTTAGCTTGGCTAACGATCGTATCAACAATCATGGAGATTTTAAGACGTTGAATAAGTTCTCGCTGTTTCCCAATTGACTGTCTGAGTTCACTTTAAGATAAAACTTAAAAGCGGAAACAAAACGCACGACATTTTAATACTCTGGAAAAACCAGACGTAGCGGAAACTTCAACAGGATCAAACTATTTTTCGACTTAATCTGACAATTTCGTCTTCTCACATTTTTATTTATTTTTTTTAACATGGGTCTTTTTTCAAGTTTAACGTTTTCCTCATTCTCACCTCCGACTCAAAGCCAACTGGTTCTAACTGGAAGTGTACCATGAGTCACGCATGACCATAAAATAAAGTGTCTATGTCTATATGCCAACAACGGTCGTCTGGGCGAAACCTTTTAAAAATTAAAAAAAAAAAGCATTGTTGCCTTATCTTCTTCCTCAGATATCACGAAAAGAGAGCGCAGCGTTTAACGGATAAACTTTAATGCGACGCTCAAACTCTTATTGGCGAATCATTTTTTTTGCACTCAGACGTTTTTCCATTTTTTTTTTTTTTTTTTGGATCGCGTGCAACAAGGCGACGCCAGATTTCCGAAAATCGATTATCATCGCTCAACTATTTGACACAGCTCGATAAAATGTAAAAATATCTCCTAGTGGCAGGTTTACACCGTTAGTAATGCAGCGAATTAAACAAAAAAAAAAAAACATATTTTCACTATTATCCAAAATTACAGTATGCAAGGTTCCAAATCTTCGTTGGGTTCCAATAATTCAAAGTTCTACATAGTGAAATTCAGAACAGTACTGAAGTACATAGGATATACAAAAAAATAAACAAGTCGTTATTTATCGGTGATTTTTCGTTGAACTAACGATCCTACGTGATTTTTGGACAGGACTGATTTTGTAGACGAAATCACGAGGCACGTCTTTCGTATGAAGCATTTTCCGATAAAACCCGTTCCATGAAAGATAATTAAACAAGAAGAAAAACACGTTTTATCACATTTCTGAACTTCTAATTTTTTGTTCTTATAATTTTTAGTGGTTGCAGGGTATGACCAACTTTGCAGATGATTCGAGGGTATATTCTAGGTGGTCCAAAGAACCGTGAAAAAAAAAAATTGGCATCAAGCTGGCCTCGTCTAATAAACTTCTTTAAATTTATGTACATTCCGATTGGATTTGGAAGAATGTGGGCAAAACGTCCGTCCTTCGTTTAAGCGAATACACAACTGAAAGTTTTATTCCGAAGTTTCTAGAAGTATTGATAAAGATCGGTATTGAAGGTTCACCGGTTTGACGCGGCTCTGATGGATTGAACGATGCGGGAAGTTTGATGTCAATGGCCGCCAGTTGTTACGTAACACATATTGTCCGAGGTCAAAATCTGTATGATTACCAAGGAATATTTCTACCCTGCGAGCATTATGATTTTTATGGCAATTTGGGCCGAAAAGTTTTTACTCAATCGAAGATTAACTCGTAAAAACTTACTGAAAACAATTACAACGTTGATAACATTGAAAAATAAAAAAAATCGTTTTATTTTATACAAAAATAGCATAAAGAATAAAGTTTGAAGTTTAAACTTCATTAAACATTTTTTTTTTACATTTCGATAAATTTGTTTATATTAAAACCCGAGAAAAGTCTTGTAAATTATGAATTGAAATTGCAAATTTCAAAGTCGTAAAAAAGAAACGGAGTTTGGGCCCTTCTATTGATTATTCGATTATAGTATAATAGTTAACAATAATAATTAACCCATTTGTATCCAAGTGCGGATTATTCCGCGCTTGGATGCAGATGGGTCAATAATAGTATAATAATGGTGATATAATATATCATAATATAATATAATTAAACATATGATTTGTATATATTATATATTATATTATGACATAATACTTTTACACGCCTTTGAACAATGTCATTTTTATCATTTTTTGTAAGTCGTATCATAACCGAAAATGTATAAATATGTAAAATAATTATTATATAATCTCATTGTATATGACACGAACATCGTACAAACGTAAAATTTCGAAATCTTAATTCACTTGAAAAAGAAAAAAAATATTAATAAAAATTGTTAAAGTTTTGTTAAATTACGGGAGGTCTCTCCTGACGATTAATCGTCCCTTCAATCTCACGGAATCTGAACCGAGATCGAGAACGCTCTCATGACGTATTAAAAAGAAAAGAGATGGGTGGGGGGATTCGAGTGGCCGGAATTTCACGGTCACCTTCACGCACCTCGGTCGCCGAGGGACACAGGTAACCAAGGAGCGACTCGACTTATAACATGGTTACAAAATCGAACATAAGACGTTACGTGAGAAAACAACCATCTTATTCATTTGCTGGTGTACGTGCGACCGGGGAGCGTTTCCGTTCACTTCACAAGTGCGCAATTACCGTCCCGAAACAACTATGATGAATTATACACTTAAATCGAACCCACGCTCAAACAACTACGCGGGGATACATGTTTTAAACCTGTTTTAATTATGTTGGCTCGCGGCCCAATTAGCTCATTACGAACAATTTATAAACACTTCTTTTCGAACAAAATCTCTTTTCGAAACATCTATTTTGTTTTCGTTTCGGTTTGCTGCAGTTCTCGTCGGTTTTTCTCTTATTCTTTCGGTTTTTTTTTGCGATCCGGTTGCGCTTGCTTGGGTTTCTTTGATTTTTGCGATTTGATTAGGTTTGTTGTCTTTTTTTTTGCTTGGGTTTGTTGTCGTCTGGTTGGGATTGTTTGAGTTTGTTCTTTTTGTTTGATTCGTTTGGATTTTTTGCTGTGTCTCCAGGTGATGAACTATCGAGAATTGAGCGCATGATTCATGGATTTATTTTTTGTCACTTTTATCGGTGATAAGATCCATTTTTGTTTTCGAAAAAGTTTCCTGCTGATGCTGAAACTGTTTTCTCTTTCAATTTTTGTATTAAAATGTAAATTTTTTCATTGAAAAAATTTTTATTAAAATTATTACTTTTAATACCGATTTATTTTCGTCCGTTTCGAACTATGAAAATCTCTACAACCTTGTTTTCCTGTTCGAATAAGAGATCGAAAGTGGGAAAAAGCGATTTTAACGAAAGTACGAAAAAATAAAAGAATCGTCGGATTGCAAAAATGTTGTATATTCCGATTGTTCAACCAGTGGTGCAACAACGAAAAATCCTTCGTGCTTAATTGTATATGTACAGTTTCCGTTATTTACTTTATTTCGCTTCATTTCCGAATTCCATACACACAGTTCCGTATTTTCTTTTAATTTCGAACTTCCGGAATATTAAGAAAAATAAGTAAAAACCATCAAATATGTGTTCAAGTACGTGCGTATTTGAATAAATCTCATACACTGTTGTTTTTTTTTCACATTTCCTCACTCTTCCTTCATTTCGTCAAATCAACCTTGTAAAAATCAAGAGCCGTATACGAGAATTAACAAACAAGCTATTAAAAGATTTAATACACATCGTATAATTGCTAAAAAATATTATATCAATAAATAAACTTTATCGCGCCTAAAATAAAGAATTTAATATGAATTACTGGTTATTTACTTATATAAATATCAAAAGTAAATAACATAAAAATAATAGAAATAATATAAATTATATAAAAGGAAATAATTAAAAAATTGAATTAATAAACATCGAATAACAACTTAAAAATATTGCGTTTTTATGACGAAACAAAATTTGAAGGTAACAAAGTAAATATGCGTTTTTAAAAATGTTGAAACGTAACAATTGTTACTTTCTTCCAACTACTTATTTTTATTATTCTCTCGTCGCCCGGCTTCAGTTGCTGGGATCCTGAAATTTTGAAGTATTTCCCAACCCCTTGAGAAATGATTTCTGTAGGGCTGAAATAACTCGTTTTCTATTTATAGCCAATAGGGTGGATAATAATTTTAACGGTTTTCGTTTTATAAGCAACGGAACTGCCACGCAAAATTGCATTCCCGATTTTACCCCCTTAAGGCTTGATTTTCGAAAACCTCTAAATCACGACATTCTTAATTTTCAGTTAAAACTAATTTTTGTCGTATTTTCATGAATTGAATTTACAAAATAACGGACGTTCGTTCAAACAAACATCCTCTTATCCCCTTAGGAAAGAATTTCATAAAATCCTTTCTTAATAGATGCTTACGTCAGAAAAGACATGAACTGTTCAAATTTCATGCAATTGAGCGGTTTCCGCTCGGCGTTGATGAGTCAGTCAGTCAGTCAGTCAGAATATGTTCTTTTATATATATGTGTATATATATATATAGAATATCGATTGCCCAAAGATTATTTTTCGTTGCATAAATTTCCGGTTTTGTAAGAATAGAGAAAAATGATATTTGCTCATTCATTTGAAGACGTTAATACATTTTCGTGACTCGAATCTCGAGTATTTTTGTAAAAAGAAAGATTTTTTTTGCGTCCCATCGATGAAAGCTTCAACGTCACAACCAAAAACGTTTCGCACACAAAATTCAAGATTGTCTAACGGACTTCCCGCGAGACGCCACGCACACGTGTTAAATTTCACGAGAAAGGAAATTCATAAGATACTTACCTCATGATGAAGAGGACAACTCCGCAGAAGCATATGAGAACTGCGAGGACGGAGAAAATGTTGGACAATTCCGCAACGGACACGAGTATAGCTGTCATCGTCAAGCCGGTATGTTATTCTCTCGAACGTCGTACGAGACGACAATGTACAGGTGGCAACCGCCGCTTTTCTTTATCCCCACCTCGGCTCTTTTGCCAGTGCACGCTTCTCAGCGCGACGAACGAAAATTCACGAAAACGAACGCTTCACACGACCCGAATTTCAACAGGCGGGAACAAAGAAATGAAATATCGGATAGGAGGGAAAGGGAGGGGGAATGAAAGAACTAGCGTAATTTTCGGTCACAACTCTGTTGCGTCGTTTTGTAACACTATTTTTTCCTTAGTTCTCTCTACGCGCAGTAGAGTCTGCGATAAAACGTAAATCTTCGACTTGATGTTTTGCGGTTATGTTCTGTCCTCTACGCGTATGAAGTTTGTCGCTTCTCCGGTCCCGCCAGCAGCGACGCTGTCGTCGAGCTCGACATTGTCCAAATTCGACCAGCGACAACGCTTCGACAACGCTTTGCGCCGCCGCTCGATGCCTTTGTTAACTCTTCTTTTTTCTTTCACGTACGTTCGTATTGTACACGTTGAGAAACGCGTACGTTGACACTAGAACACGGATAGAATTGCGTTGCGGTTCGCACACAAAAGAGGATTTCAACGGAAGATTTATTTCGGCTTATCTTGTTTTGGTTAAAAAAAGATGGGCGAGATGTCGTCCTGTCTCGTCAGTAGAGTGAAGTGTGTGTGTGTGTGTGTGTTTAACGTTTATTTTTGACAATATGAACTCTCGACCCAACTCTGATGATAAAATCAATGATTTCGTAAAAATAATTCGGCGTATCTTTGACGCGTTGTAGTGGTCTTTCGATGTCACTGTAAACCGGCGATATAACCTTTTCGCGTCGTCTCCACTGAATCGGAAAATTAAAAAAAAAAGTTGTTTCTTCGTTTCGTTGTTTTCTCACACACGAATATTTCGATGACGATTCTCTTTTACGTCCTCTTCTGTGTCTCTCTCCCACTCCCGTTATTTTCAGCTGTAACACAGCACGCGGAGTGTCGCTGACGTTTCTCTATCGTCGTCCGATAACATAGCAGACGATTCGACGCGGACACGCGGAATTGTCAACGACTCGAGTGAAACGCGGATCAGACCGATGGAGAAATAGAGAATGGACAGGGACTGTGTACCCTCCGATCGATCTCAAGTTACCTCGTTTTATTCGTTGCGAAAAATTCGAACGAATATGCACGTTGCGCACGAGAATCCAGACGAGTTTTTTTCACAAGCACTTTTGCCCAAAATCAACGTTTTACCTTTAGCTCTGAAACCGTGTTTCCTTTAATGTCGAACACGGAATAATCGCTCGACTTCACTTGCTATAAACTTTGTCTTTGCGTTCTTTCTTCCTCCCACTTTTCGTTCGCTTCGATGCACTGCTGACGCACGTTTCGTCAAACACATCCGACTCGTTTCACGTACGATATGATACTGCGCGCTCGCGAGTCCCTACACACAGAGTGAGATGCTCTCTGCGCGCGATACTCGTGCGCGCCAGCGACGTAGGGTGGGGGGGCGCCATTCCGTACTGGCGACAAATCTTTGTTTTTGTACACAGCGGTAGGAGGACGTTAAACCACGAGATGTTTTTATTCTCCGCGTAGATGGAGTGCGCGCACGCTTTGCGGTATTAGATGTTAAGTGTAACAATCGTTTTGTTGAGTCCGATCATACGTTTTTTTCATTTAACGGTATAAAACATTTCCGACCTCGCAGAAACCCCGGTGAGAAAGTATAGTCATTTTGGCAAGATTATCACCGTTATTGGACACGATGCGAGCGTCATCTTTGAGGAACGATCCGGGAGTCTGGTCGGTAAGTAAGGTCTCTAAGTTTCTCTGAGGAATGATACAGAATTCCGGTTGGTAAGTAAGCTCTCTAAGATTTGAAACTTGTGCGGTGGGGAGCATTTCAAATAATAAAGCAGAGATAAGGGTCTTGCTTTTGCCACGTAAAGCACTGCTACCTTCATGAGAGCAAATAAAAAACAAGTCATAATCAGCGGTGTAATGATTACATGTTTCGGAATAAATAATACGTCCAAGAGTGATACGAATGAGAAATTGGTCATTTTTATAAGACTATATACCATGAACGTAATAATTTTTCCCGATTTTGTCAAAACCTCCCAGCTTATCCAAAAATCGTAACAGTTGATTAATCTTCACGTCTTGTTCTTTAATGGTATCCTTCCACTTTCAAGGTCGTTATCTTAGGCAACGAAGTCAGACGTACATAGACGGACAGTTTTGTACGTTGTGAATATTAGTGGCTGTGATAAGGGCCGCGAAGAACTGATTGATTGTCGACTTTATTTTTTCGACTTCCAGTACAAATAACACGGAGTTGAATGAGGCTCTAATGCTTAAATATGTTTTTCAAATAATCGGCTAAGTGCCTTTTTCTTTGTTTCAATTGATGCAGCGTGATCAACTATATCATATATTTACAATTTATGGGAAGTTAGACGAGTTGATATATTTTACATGCATCCTTCTATACACGTCTGACTTCGTTGTCTAAGGAACCGCTAGAGGGACACGACTCATGCGCTCGGTCGGTAAGAGTCCAGTGGACAAGTTTCCTCCCCGACGAGCACATTTCGAACGAAGAGAAAGTCGTTCTTTGTTGTTTAACATCAGAATATTTCTTTGCTTTATTTCGAAAAATCAACCACTTCGGAATGTTGAGAGAAATAGGAGAAAAATTTTTTCAGAGAATAAAATATAGACTTACCCCTCTGTTGAAATGTGATCCGTTCAGAAGCAACTTGGAAAGACGATTTTCATCGACTGTCATTCCCATTTTGTAGTTGATCTACATAGCAAAGCCTAGTTACATTTTTATCGAAAATGACGATCTTACAGGAACTCTGATTTCTTTATTAACCGTCATTCCGTCTACAATTTCGCCCGCTTAAATTAAATGTGGGAGAGTTGTTTTTTGGCTAAACCGACGGCTTGTGCGCTCCCATCGAAATGACAGCGAAAACATTAGCGACACTACCTGCTTCCGCGGTCATCGTTTGTTCAATAGTTTGCCTCACGTTAGCGGTGCACTCCGACGTATCAGAAATGTCAAAGCTCGTTGGCTTGGATTTCGAAGTGTTCGGTCGAGTTCAAGGTCAGTGTTCACAAGCTTCCATACCAGCTGCCTGTTTACGGCTACGGTTCATATTTCATCAGAAAAACTGACCTCCTTCATCCTTTGCCGAAAACTTTCAGGTGTTTTCTTCAGAAAGGTTAGTTCGTACATCGTAGCTGTGTGGTTGATCGATCTGACGCGGAATACCAGGGCTCTGGGGAAAATTAGAAGTAGCACACGAGGCCGAAAATCCTTCGGTCGCCCAGCTGTGATTCTCGTTACCAACTGAGTTGGAATCGCCAACACGTTTGCCGGCGCGAAACATCGATGGCGCTTTTTACAGTTTTGCAACTTTGAATGTTCAAGTCCTGACGTGAATAATACATTATTTTTTTGCAGTATACCCAAAAGCGGGGAGAAGAGCTAGGTCTCAAAGGTTGGTGCATGAACACGAAGGGAGGCACCGTCGTTGGGAGAATAGAAGGAGAACAGTCCAAAATCCAGGATATGTGAGTCTGTATCAACTTTATATTCATACCCATCCAAAGCATAGTTGAATTTTGGAAAATTTCTTTTACAACACGTACGGATAGATGCCTGAATTTTCGCGACCATTGCACGGCCAGACATAATTGTCCATTCGTTTTTAATCCCTTATTCAATCTGCTGTGCATTCGTAGTTGGCTGACGCATAAAAAATTGCCGGCTGCAAAAGCCATTTGTGTTGTCTTTTTGTACAATTGGAGGATTCACCTGAAGTGTTTACACGGTCGATTTTTTTTCATTTGGTACTTAATATACATTTCGAAGGATTTTTCCAATCGGATGATAATTAGAAAGTCGACACAACCTCACAAATTTCCAAACGCAGTTCTTTCATATGCGCCTAAACGGTTTTTATAAAATCTGAAATTTATGCCCTGTACAATTCATATTGAGAAATCTCGGTTAAAACAATTTTCACTGTATCTTGTGCCCTGGTATTATGTGGTACAGACTTTACTTTTTTTAAAGTCTTCACAGCAGCGCCAGCTCTCAATATCATAAACTTCAGAATAATTCTTAATTAACATCCATTCACTGTTAATTTGTTATTAATTAACATTCAGGGAATTCAATCTTGTAGAATTAACCTCCCATGCGAGTCTTTCTCAATTATTTGATTCTGCGCAGGAAACACTGGCTACAAAAAACTGGAAGTCCTCAGTCCCTGATCGACAAAGCTGAGTTTCGCAACGAGAAGGAAATAACGGAGTTATCATTTCCTGATTTTTCCGTGAAGAAGTGACTACTGCGTGCAATGTATATAAAAGCCTTGATGTAGTAACGCTACATTGTATATTTTGAGGAATGAAATCAAAACATCAATTTCTCGGTGTTGTAGCTAAATATAAAATAAATCAATCCAACGTTCCTGTTTAAGCGGAATGTTGGATTATCGAACAGTTGCTACTCGACGCTTGTCCAATATTCTTCCTTTTTCATCCTTCTTTTTTGGACAGCTGAAGAGTGAATAAATCAACATCTTTGGTTCTTCGGTGATCTAAAATGAATAATATGAAAAATTGCATTGTCGATGAGAAACATTTCAGAACTCGGAACCGTTCATCGTTCGGCTTAGAAAATCCATTCATCAGATATTTTCTAGAGATCATGGGAGGAAGTGTCATTGAATAATTAAATTATTTTTAAACCCAAATTAATGTTACGATTACAAGATTTGCCATTGACTAGTGGTGTTCTACTATGTAGGTATAAGTCTCAACCCTAAACACTAGCAGTTGCGATCAACATTGATTGCAAGAATCGAAGACTGAACCATTGATCTATAGACGAAGCTAAAAATCAATAACATCTTGTTACACTTTCCAAACAAATATCCTTGCAACTGCTTTTCAACTTGGCTACTATTTCAATATTAAATGTTGACGCGTTTCTGGAACAAACAAGGATCGAAAATTCAACCTTTAAAATAAAACAAGAACTATATTTATCCTGGAATATCACATTAACAACAATTACATCATTATGGATTACCGATGTTTTGAATATCGGAAAAAAGACAACATTTTTGGAATTCCCTTTTTTTTATCCGTTTTAACAAAGCCGTTTTACGCGGATTCGCTGGAATCCGGTAATTTGTGTAGGAAAGAAATTCACTTTCGTTTGAGCGGATAGATACTGCTAGAATTATTGTTCAGAGGACATTCCGGAGAGATATTTGGTGTGGTCGGAGCTTTAATAGCGTTTAAGAAGTAAATTGCCGTGTGGCGTCTCAACTGTCAGTCTTTGTTCACCGCTCACCGAGCGCGCGTCGCGAGCAGTAGTTCGCAGAAGCACGATGTTTTTCTGACCACATCGAACGTTTGTTAAAGTTGTTGAAGCGTTAAAAAAAAACACCGCAAGCCCGAAATAATATCATTTTTTCGCGTTTTCGGGCGAAAGATATTCGTCGGATAATTTTCTCTCGTGTTCGAGAGAAAACGTAAAAATTGAGTAATCGAATGGCAAAAAAAATCGATCTTTGTCGATAATTTTATCCGAATCAGGAACCGAAAACAATTAAGATCGGAATCTTGCGTGTGCCAGTGTCGAAACGAAGTTCCTTTTCGTTAACGAGGTGCAATCAACGATACAGGAAGAAGGGGAAAGAGGAAAAATAATGCCTTCGAGTACGAAGTGTTTCAAAAGTTTCTTTAAACACACTTGGCGCCCCAAGCAGGTGAGACGTTGTTCGCTCGTACCATAACTTTTATATCGCAATTTGTAACAAAATACGAAAAACAAAAACGTATCGCTATAGAACATTATAATAAAAAAACGATATTTATAAATGTGAAAGGTTATATCGCAACTATTTTGAGTTAATAGTTAAGAAGACGTTAAATTCCAATTACAAATATCTATGGCAAATTAACACAAACTGTCACACAAGCGAGAACTGAAGTTGTTGAAGATGGCGCTGCAACTCTAGCCACTCTAAACATTAAATTTGCAGATGTTCTTTGACGATTGCAATAGATGATCTTTATATTTAAATTAACATTTTCATATCAAAGTTTCTTTTAAATTTTAATGGGAATATTTTTTTCAAATTACGATTCAAATATGCAATCATGTTTTTTATTCAAATTTTCACTTCGATCTCTAAAGTGATATTTCAAATATTTTAATTGAAGAAATATTTCTCGAAAAGTTTTTTGCGACGGAAAACAATAACCCACTCGTGTTTGTTTCCGGAATGTTGTTTGTTTTGTTTTAATTGAAACCCGTCGGAAAAATAATTTACATAAACAAAACCGTCTGGTTTTTGTCGCGCATTAAATTATTCCCTCGAATATCGTAACACGCTCTTCCGAATAACAAAAAAAATATCCGTCCCGTCGGTGGCGTTTATTTGACTTTTTTATTTACAAAAAAAATTAATTTTATTATTGGTCGTATTTTTGATCTTTCGGATTTTTTAACGCTAAAAAAAACTTTATTTAAAGTTTTTAAAAAATGGCAAAACCATCTTTGTCGTAACGGGCGCGAAAAAGTTGCGCTCCAAGGTACATCGGCTGTTCCGATCATTTCATGTTCCCCGTGACGTGCTGCTTTACAAACTGTCGCGCACAGCTGATAAGTACAACGGAAGTTCGAATGCATACGTAACTGCGATTTCTTGCGAAATGTTTATTCATACCTGTGTACACATTTTCGTACACATGGACGTACACAAATGGACATGGTGTATACGAAAATTGATGGTACACCGTATATATAAAAATACTAGTTCTACACACGGAGAAAAAAAAATTAAATATAAATAGGATTTATTAAAATAAAAAAGGTTTTTTTTTCTGTCGGAGCCTACTACGATCCTATTCCTATTAAAATCATCCTTTTCATCAATAACATTCTTCTTTTAAACATATAAAAAATATTTTTGAAAAAAAAAAATATCCTTAGCATAAGTAATCATATATTTGATTGAAATATATATATGTTTTCATGAAAAAACTTCGAAAATGTTTCAGAATTATATAAATGTTTATTTAATTACGATATATGAGGTTTGATTATTTCCCATTTTTGCAAAAATCGCGATTTAAGACCGGTCCATGATTAATTCATCGTTAAAACAAATCTTTCACCATTTTTATAGTTGACTGATGGTTGTCCAAATTTTTCAAGAAATATGGCCATTTTTCAATATCTATCCAGCAATTCCTCAAACCGTTAGAATTTTTCTTCATAATACCTTTTCAATATTATTTTACGATTTAAAAGAATTATTTAGCGACGGAAGAAACGATATCCCAAAATTTAAAAACCCCTTAAGGAGATCGAATTAAACGAAACAATTTCTTCAGTACTACAAATTGTGAAAAAAAGCTTCATATTTTTGGATTTTAGATATCCTGTATACAATGAGTGTCTGCAGTGGTATTCACATTGACAGAAAAAAAGCCACTTCCTGTTTTCTCCTCAGGGGAAATCCTCACGCTAAGAAATCTCATCCTTCACGAAACCGTATGTGATATATATATATACACACGGACACAATAAAAAATACAGAAAAACAGGCTCGAGAAGATTACGTGCATAAACACTCGATACACATACACACAGCTGAACACCAATCGATTCCTTTCGCCATACCTGAGTATATATTTACTTCACATGCAACGTTGCATTCGATAGGCCTGAATCGTTGAAGCATCGAGAAAATTAAGATCGTAACATAAAATAAAAAATTTATTTTCTTTCGAATGATCTTACGCTGAATTTGATGTCCGTACAAATACTCAGCTCCGTATAACTTTCTCACTTTCTCTGGACGTGTCCGTAACCACGTACGTATGAGGTAACTTGTTGGACGTTCAAATATCTGATGTAAAAAAACTTCGCGTTCTTTCTTGTAGTGCATTCTCCAACGTCGATAAATCGTACATCTGCGAACAGTGGTTTTACTAAAAAAGTAAAAAAAAATTATTTTCATACCTGTCCATCGATATTTTTAGATATCTGAGAAATTAGGAAAAATAAAAAATTGATTAAATTGTTTTGGGCGTTGATGGTTATATTATTTAACTGTATATGGATATTTTTATATGAATGAATCGAGTGAACATTGAAAATTGCAAAATATAATGCTGGAAAATGTAATATTGAAAAATATAATGAGCAAACATGAAATCAATTTGCGAATTGAAGGATATTAAACATTTATTATTGACAAGATTTGAATGTAAAAATCCAGAATATCTGAATTTGATTTTTAAATCGACATCAAATAGAAATATTACATTAATGAAATAGACTATTCAAGACTTATCTAATATTATTGAAATATTGAAAATAATTATATAAACAATATTCAATAAATGATTTTAAATAATCAAACTTAATGAGAACACTTTGGCACTCGTAAAATTAGCTATTAAATATATATTTGGAGAATATAAAATAAGGGAATTACATTTTTTTATTGACAATATTATAATTTAAAAATTCAAAATAGAAGAATTCAAATGAAAATATCGAGCGCGATCGAAATGGCCCAACATCTTGACTTTACAGGTTAGTAAGAAAATCGCCCATTTACGAAATTGACGGTTAAAGCGCCCACGTAAGTATTGCAGTGGAAAAGTGAAGTATATCTCAGAATCTTTATTTAATTTTTCAATATCGAAAGCTGAAATGATCTCTACAAAATTACGCAAGGTATGCGGTTAGATGGAGTCCCTCTCTCTCTCTGTCTTTCCATCAGTCTCTTTCGCCCTCTCCTCGCATCCACGATCTCGTCCAGAACCACACATGCAGCCCGATCTTCTCGGTCCAAGGATAGCTTGTTGAACTCGCATTTTTTGCCTTTCACCGCTGCTATTCTTTCTCTAGCCGTATCAACTTCAAGGATGATAGAAAAAAGCCCCGTTTTTTCAAAAACAAATCTTAATACTTTCAAACATTTTTGTGAAATTTGTGGTACGATATCTCATGACAGCGATTCGTTAACCTAAAAGAAAATTCAACATTGTGAATAATCGTACAGTCTTCTGAAAATTCGGACAGAAGAGCTCAGTTAAAATGGGTTTAATTTTATATCATAAACCGGTATACACGAGCCTAAAAAGATCACTCTCAAAATTACTCTTGTAGGTTGCCTGGTGGGGGGAAAAATAACGAAGCGATTTTGGATCGAATAAAATAGAAATTAAAAAATATCTGAAGGGGCATATGATTTTAGCATATATATTTTTTTTTTCGAATGAAAGTGCATACATTTTTATAATAATCGAAATTTTTCTTGATACATCTTCAAACGCCCACTGCAATATTTGCCCTTTTTAAACGATTCGAAAAACAAGTTTTTTTTTAATAAATAAAAATATTACGAGTTTTTGGAAAGAAGGTTACGAAAGTTTTCGGAAAAAGAAACTTTAAATGAGTTTTTAATCAAATGAAATTTTATTATTCGAAAATTCGTACACATACATCGATGGAAAATTTATCATCGTTTATCAAAAACAAGAAAGGACTAATTAAAAATACGAGATCGTTGGCCCACTTCCTGAATTTTCGTTTCTGAACTTTCCAAAAATTAATTAAAAAAAACTCTATACATATTTCTTATTATTATAAAAAAATTATATTGATTAAATGGTGAAAATGTTTTGATTCAACGATTCATTTAAATCGTTCGAACCATTATTATTTTTATTTTGCCCATATTCAATATCCCTCCGGTATAAAAGTATATCGTTACTATTAAAAACAATACGCAGTTTTGTGACGTCAGGAAACGTAGTTTCTTTTTTTTAAGTCGAATTTGAAGACTCACGATGATTCGTGTGTGTCACCGAGGTGTAGAGAATACACCGACGCACACGAACGTACGCATAAATCGATGGGAAATCCACACTCGTTCATGAACACCGAGATAATGAGGATCAGGGGTCGGGATACGATAACGTATTCGAAGTGTGGATAAAACTACACACTAACTCTAACTTTGTAACTGGTTAGTTCCTACTTCGATGTCAAACCCGGTTGAGCGTACGTCGAAGCTCGCTTCAATTCCATAATAATTGATAAATAAAAAAAAAAAAAAAAAAAAAAAAAAAAAACAAAACGTAAAAGCGAAGACAAGAAAGATAACAAAAAGATAAAAATGACGTTTTCTCGTGTGCAACTGGATCGGATCGTCCGTGAGATATCGTACCGTTACGTTTCATGGAAGCCGCAAAAATTCTTTTTTTAATTAACAAGTTCAAACGAAACGACGATCCGTTCGTCACGATGAATAAATTCGGGACAAAGTGCGATAATACTTATAGAGGACAATGGCTCGATGGTGTGAGTTTGAGATTTTTTAATAATAATTTTACAACACGAGATTTCTATGAAAAATAGATGCGTGTAAATAAATATTTATATAGAGAGATATAAGAAAGTTGTACTAATTATCTTGTTGCAAATTTGAAATTATATTTGTAATATTTGAGTATCGCAATTATATTTTTAATATTTGAATATCGTGATTCTACTGGTAATAGTTAAATATTTTTATTTAAACTGCACAGTTTTTTAAATGAAATTATTTTCGAAATTTAATGAATTTTAATTTGAATTTTAATACTATTTGTTTGATTAATATTTTCCATATTTCGATGTGTTTTCAAAAAATAAATTTTTCTGTTGAGATATCTTTTCGTAAAGCAAACTGATATCTTGGTATTTTGTCGAAAAATAAATTTGTCTCCCGATATCTTCTCGTAAAGTGGAAGACTGACTCGAGTTACGTATCATGATAAATTAATCAGCCACAGATACCTGCGAGCAATCGTAGTACACTGAAATCATTGACAGCTGTTTACCACTTTTATGTATGTTATTTATGATATTTTGTTTTTCACATAAAATAAAAAATTGAAACAAATACAATAAACAAATAAAATAAAATATTATTACAGGCGTGAAATAAAAATATAATAAAATGATCAAAATAAAAATATAATTAAATAGGTGGAATAAACGTTTTATTTAATACAATTTTAATTCAGTGAAAAAAATAAAAAAGAAAAATTTGTTTCATTAAAAATCATCGAACCCCTTAAGTGAATATTTGGACAACAGTAGTTTGAGGTTTTCGTGGTTTGTCGCCGACGAATCTCTGGTTTCCGGTAGAAAAATATTCGTAAAAAATATACGAACTACCGAAAAAAATTCAAAAAATACGTAATAATACATAAACGCCTGCACGATCGAAATAAGATGAAAATAAATGTTCGTTCAATTGTGTAACACGATTTTTATAAACTTGCGTAACAATTAATTTTATTAAAAAAGAAATATGATTGTGAAAAATGTATTTTTGTCGAATATCTTCTCACTTTTCAAAAATAAACATTTTTTAAAAAGGATTATTTTTTTGTCACGTGATTCATAATTCGCGTATGCTAAAGTATGGTTAGGAAATGTGAGAAACAAAACTTTAGTACTACCACTATCAAACAGGTAGTCGTCCTTCCTTCGCCAGCTTCGATATGGGATTATCCTCAGATGGACCAGCTGGCATGTATCATGGGCTCGGTCTACGAGGCAGCTGTGGAATCCAAGAGAGGATATTTCCCTCCTGCAAAAAGTCGCGTTCCACCTCCCCACGTAATTTCATATCCTCACGTATTACATTCAATGCGAAAATTCCTTGAATAATTATATCCGCCGAGGAAGCTCGGATATTTCTTTGAATGCGACGCATATCGTATTTCTAGCGAACTGAAAAATATTTTCTGCGCAAATCTTATCTCTGAAAAAAAGCCTCGAGTTACTTGAAATTTTTGCTTGACGAAAAATTAAGTAAATCAAATTTAATTAATGTTCATTAATTGAAGTACTTCATTACGATTAAGAAAACTTAATTTAATTGAGAGTATATATTTAAACTTAATTTAATAAAAATTAATTCTCATTAATTTGAAAGTTTAATTTGACAAAATGAGATGAACAAAATTTAAAAAATTTCGGGTTTTTCGGCGATGGTTGAGTTTTGCATTTTTATTACACTCCAAATTTTCAAGGCAGAGTAAAAGTTGCTGAAAAGCTGACCGAAATTTTTGAAACGAGATTTCTCCAAGGCGAATCACTTTTCATGGAAAATATAATTGTTAAGTTCTGCTTTTGTTAATTCTAAAGATCCTGATGCTCATATTTTCCCAAATAACTTAAATATCTAACCCAAACAAATCCAAACATTTGTGAGGTTGAGTCGAACTTCTATAAATTCTTAAATCATTTCTCTAAATCGTAAATAGTGAATTCTCTAAATGACAAAAAATCGCTTATCACGCCAAAGCACGTATAACCTTTATATTTATCAAAAATCAACTAAATAAGGAAAATGCCTGATAATGTTAAAATATATTGGGGACTCGTGTACCAACATAAAAAAAAATCAAAAATCTAACTTACGTAGCTTGGAAAACTTAAAAAATCAACTTATTATTTAACGAATCTCGTGTATAATCACAAACAAGTAAAATAAACATTTTTCAAAATTCGTAGTCGCGCAAATATTCAGTAAAAATGCTATTAAAGTATTTCTCACAATGTTAAAACGAAAATTCGTGTAAAGTATTTTTGGGGGGTTCGAAACTTTCTCGAAAAGCTGCAGAGAAAACATTAAACTAAATAATCAATTATTGAATGGAAAAAAATAATCAGCCCAAATAAGGGTAAAACAATTGTTCACTCTAATCTAATTTCGCTTTTCAGGATATTTGTACATTTTTTAAAAACCTCGATTATCATCGACGAGAAGATCGATAAGAAAAATGTTATTTTTGGATTCGACCTCGTACAAGCGATTTAATAGCTTCGTTAACTTTTCTCGTGAATGTTGGTTCGTGCGAAAATACAATAAACGCTCGGATATCGAATATCTGAATATTTATTTTTCTTCGTATTTTCGATAAGACAAGAAAAAGAAAATGTCGTTTGGTCGAATACTTTTTTTTTCACATTTTCCTAAAAGCCGGTTCGACCGTGTATAAAAAATAAGTGATTCCTCGATACGCATCTATGATTGCATGCTTATGACCGAACGTGTCGTTACGTCACACTCGACTGTTACCGTGAACAATTGTGCTCTAGCCACGGAGTCGAGCGGTGTATCGAGCAGCTGTTATCGCGTTTGTTATTTCTTCACGAAAGTCAATTTTTTTATTTTATTACACAGTTTGGATTCCGTCTGTCGTTTATCAACTTTTATATATTGAGTTGTGGCGAACGAATACTGTGGGAATTTATAATTTGTTACTTTGAAAGGTTGACAATAATCGAGTTATCTATGAACTTGAAGATAATTGATTATTATTATTATTATAAAAATTCTTAGCAAATATAAGACAAATTGTTATTACAAACCTTCTTGATATCAGAATATTATATCGAGTTGATGCAAGTTAACATTGACTAATTAGCAACAAATGTATTTAGATTTCTCGGTAATAAGATCAGTAAATTAACAGTATTGAATTAAAACAATGTAAATGAAATATTAGTGATTAATGCTTAAAATATTATTTAAATATTAATGGTTAATTATAATATATTAGTTAAATATAGTATTGAGCGTAATTACTCTCAGGTTCATTTTCGTAAATACTAACTTTTTCGTTAAATCTTCTTCGTATCGAAATGTTATATAAAAATGTGTGTTACTGTATAAATTAAATGATTGAAAGTAAACGTAGTTTACTTTTAATGGTTTTAATTATATTGGTATTAGATATTGGTTAAGGATTAATGATTAATATGATGATATTATTTAATTATTCATGATTATTATGAACAAGTAATTCATTAAATATTAACAATTCTTACGATGCTGTTAATTAAATATTAACGATTTATATTATGATATTAATTAAGAATGCAATTGAGTACAATTGTTATTACATTTGTTGCTATGATTATTAACTTTTATTGTAAATCCCATGTTTCTTCATAACCCTTTAACCCTTTAATTTTTAAGACGTGATCACATGGCTATTTTCTTTTCATATTTTTGTACAGATGGAAAGTCCAGCGAGATTCGAACCGAGGAAAACTGGGGTCGAAGGTTTCAATCAAAGAGAAACCGAGCTCGGTGAGATCAACATAATCGTACCGTCCTCGGATATAACAACATCAACAGGAATCGTGGCATCGTCGGGTGTCGTACCTTGTGGCAGCGGTGGATGTAAAAGCTCGCGAAGAAATCACGAGGAACCGAGACCCGAGAGTCCTTGGCACAAGTTAAAAACGATATTTCTCGTGACGGTTATCGTCGCTCTCATCGTATGGGTTATCGTTTACACTCTACTGGCGCAATACGAAATTTTGTGAAATTACGAGACACCGAAGGAAAATGTGAAAAATCGACGTGTCGAGGACCGGAAATGGTTTCATAAGGGGTGTATATACGGAATATTGCGTAAATATATTGTACGTGTTATGAAAAAAAAAACTTTGTAGATTCAAATTCGAAATTCCGATTGTGATAAAAATATTGTATTTTTTAAATATTACTACCACGTTACGTTTATTGTATTTTTAAGGTTATGTGACGAAGCAACGTTGTGGATTTTATTCGTATATAACTATCTATTAAACCTCTTGGAAATAATTGTATCATTTGTATTTTCTCGTTTGGACTAAAAAACGTTACGAAACGCTTTTGTAAATAGCTGTACTTGTAAATAGAGATGTATTTTTTAAAAACACTTTTTGTTTATCGATTTTGTCAATGCGTCCATTTTTCCCATGAAATTGTGGCTTAAGGGAATGACGAACACGTTGGAAACTTTTGACGCGGCACCTCGTTACGCTGCGAGTAACTACCGACGGATGGCGCACCCCGCACGCAAATTCGGCTGCGAACTCTCGACTTTTCGGGCGAAGAATCGTGGCGCGACAATCGCCGAGCGCTGAGCGTGCCCGCGTGTGTTTTATGTACCTGTGGATTCGTTACGAGCGCAACGAAGATACATACGTATATGTACGTGTGTCAACCGATACTAACAAACATCTCTATAGTATATAAGAAGCTCACTCTACGACCTTAAAATTTCGTGATTTTTGAGATTCCGGAAAAGTGGCCGGGGTACTCGAACATTTTTTTTCTCTTTTAAAAGTATTAAAAGGGTCTGTATAATCGGAAATTTTTAGCTGATTACGAATATCAACGAATTTTCGTCGGAAACACTGTACACGGCAAAAGAAATCGTGATTTTAGAAGTTTTTTGCAATTTTTTCATGGGAATTTTGGATTTTGGAGAAAATGAATGGTAGATTCGTTCTCAGGAGATAAAATTACATCGAAATGGATGAATAAAAAAAATATTAAAAATCAAAAATTTTTTTCGATTTTTGAGGGATAAACGTTTTTTCACTAAATCATCGATAACTTTTTTTTCCTTTAGGGTTTGGGACTCCACTTTGCGCCCAATCTCTTCGTTATGATTTTCTCTTCGAATTGCTTTTTTAATCATTAATATCCGATAATTTTTCGATTTTTGGCAGAATTTTAAAGTTGGACCATCGATTTTTGCAAATTTTTCCATAGTTTTCCCGGAAAGTCCACTTGAAAAATCGCTAAAAAAAAAACACAAAGGGAAAAATGGAGAATGCGAGCCGCTACGCCGCCAGTGAGAATATCGTTTAACTGAATTTTCTTGATGGTCGATAAGATTTTGAGCTCTGGTGGTACATTTATGTGCAAATATTCAAAAACCAATTTCTCCGCTACTTCTCGATCAAAATAGACGAAACAAAGCTCAAAATATGCACTTTGCAAAATATGAAAGTGCAATATGATGGATCGTAGCTTGCAATTGCTCCCATGGTAACCACAACATGCACAATTATTTTCAAAATTTTGGTAAATGCCGAGCATGTTCCTCTTGGAGCAAGCGTCCTGCATATAGACAATAAATTTCATGCAAAGCGGTTGAATAGTGTGGGAGAAATTAGATTTTGAAATTTCGATGTGGCTAGGAACGTGTTCTTCATTCCCTTAAGCTGTTTACTGGATGGACTCGATTAAAAAATCGACAAAATTCTTGAAAATTTAGGGAATTATAGTTCTTGATAGAAAAATCACAAAAATTATTGAAAATTTAGGGAATTATAGTTCTTGATAGAAAAATCACAA